>OU964980.1:2787227-2802227 GCA_918808275.2 Dolichovespula sylvestris
CTTTTTATTCATTTTTATTTTTATTTGTAAAACCACAATACTAATCAATTCCTATGGGTAATTCATTGTCATACTTGTTTTTTTATGTATTTAAAAGAAAAAAAGAAAACAGAGAGAGAGAGAGAGAGAGAGAGAGAGAGAGAGAGGCACAATAGAAAGACAAATGGATAAAAATGAAAACACTTCAATATAAATGGAAATATAAAAATTAATAAAGATAATGGTTAATTTAAATGAAAGAAAAATAGAATATAAAGAGAGAGAGAGAGAGAGAGAGAGAGAGGGAGAGATCGAGGCCTTTAAAAATTAACCTAAGAGAACAAAATTTTAATCAAACTTTGAATACAAAATTACGAATAAAAGAGAGTGATCAACAAAGACATAGTTGATAATAAAAAAAAAAAAAAAGAACAACGACAACGACGCCGACAACAACAACAACAACAACAGTAATAATAAAAAAGGAAAAAGATGATAGTTTCGAAAACTTCGTTAAAAATTCGTCGCGAGATCTAAAGCAAATGATTGGGTAAATAATCGACCGAGTGAATAATCTAAACGTATTCGCCCTATACGCGCGATCTCGATCGTTCGAAAGTAATTAGAAAAAAGAGAAGAAGAAGAAGAAGAAGAAGAAGAAGAAGAAGAAGAAGAAAAAGAATAAGAAGAAGATACTTACAATGATACAACAAATCCGTCGATTAGGGATGTCAATGAAGGGAGGGACGATTTTTCATGGTGTGGGTGGAGGATAGACGTACGGAGGTTTGGAAGACGAGAGAGAGAGAGAGAGAGAGAGAGAGAGAGAGAGAGAGTGAGACAAAGATAGAGAGAAAGAGAGAGAAGGAGGGGGAGAGAGATAGGCTGGAGAGGGGGTGGCAGGGTGGGTGTTTCCAGCGAAGAAGATTGACGTCACTCTTCCCTCTCCTCTCTCTCTCTCTCTCTCTCTCTCTCTCTCCCACCCTCTATCTCTCTCACTCTCTCGTACGATACTCCAGCGTATCCGGAATAACAAAAAAAAAAAAAAAAAAAAAAGAAAGATAAAAAAAAGATAAAGAAAAAAAAATTATAATAATAATAAGAATAAAAATAAGAATGGGAGTAAGAAGAAGAGAAGAAGAAGAAGAAGAAGAAGAAGAAGGGGAAAAAAGGAGGAAAATAAAAAGGAAAGGAGAAAAAAGTTAGAGAAGTTTTCTCAGTCCGCCCCTGGAATCCATTTCACAATATCTAACGGCGCCACCGTTGTGCTCTCACCGCCATAACTCACAAAGGGCTATTGTGTGGGCATTTCTTCGTACTTACCTATCTACCGCGCCCCTTACACCCCTTCTTCCACATCTATTCCTCCTCCTTCTCCCTCCTCCTTCCTCCTCCTCCTCCTCCTCCTCCTCCATCATCCTGTTGCTCGTATTGGTGCTGGTGTTGGTGCTGCTAGGGTCCAGCCCTCGCGAATAGAAGCGTGTCGCGGATCTAATCGCGGACTCTATTCGCCCACGCGAATACCTGCGTGTTTCTCGAGATGGAGAGAGAAACAGAGAGAGAGAGAGAGAGAGAGAGAGAGAGAGAGAAAGAGAGAGAGTATGATCGTTGTTAAAAGTGCGTTTCCAAGGAGCGGGCGAGTTACGCGCTAGGAGATACATAGATACCAGTATATATATTTACTCGGCCGATCTCAAGGCTGCCTATTTGCGATTTCCATTTGAACTTATCTCTTGTTTATTACGTGCGCTTTGCCTTTTTCTCTCTCTCTCTCTCTCTCTCTCTGTCTCTCTTTTTGTTCCTTTTTTCTTCCTCTTTTTTTTCTTTTTTTTTCTTTGCTTATTGTTTTTTTTTTCTCTCTGTCTCTCTAGTCTCTTCCTTCTCTCTCTGTCCGTCTTTTTCTCTGACGACTTTTCCTTTCGACGATAGGAACCTTTACTCGAGTTCTTTTTTATTATTACTGTTATTCTTATCTGATTATTTTATTTTTATTTTTATTTTTTTTTTTTTTTTTTTTTTAATTAAAATTGTCGTTTTAATCTTAAAAAATTGCTACTCTCTCTCTCTCTCTCTATCTATCTATCTATCTATCTCTATCTCTATCTCTATCCTATTTCCCTATTTTTTTCCGTTTATTCGAGGATCAGTTCATTTTATTTATTTTATTTTATTTTATTTTTTTTTTTTTTTTATTCCATTTGTAATAATCACACTATCATCGTTGATTTAAACGAATGGTCGATAGTTCGATAATGAATAATCTAACGATTATTAACAGCGATATAAACGGTCAGTGTTAAGGGAGGTTGTTAAGAAAGAAAAAGAAGAAAAGTATCCTATAGTAATTTTATTAGAAATATTTGTAAATGTTATAGAATAATTCGTCGTTCTTTTTATACGAACGTTGCGATCGTTATTTTTTAATAAATTCGGACGAGAACATCGACGATTGATTAATTATTCATCGTCGTTCGTTTATACGTTAAAAAGTATTTATATGTTAATCATTTATTCGCGATCGTGTTATTTATATGTATGAGTTATTTATATGTTATTTTGTAGAAGATAAATCTAACGAAATATTCATATATACATTGACACATTTAATTTTTACGTAGAAAGATCTTAGCGTTAATTAATTAATTAATTAAATGAAAATACTGACCAGATGTGCAGAGGTTTCTTTATATGCTTTCTTTCCTTTCTTTTTTTTTCTGTAGATTGGTTTTCAGATTAATTTGTTATTATTATTATTATTATTATTATTATTATTATTATTATTATTATTATTATTAATATTAGTATCAATGTTAGAGACGAAATTTTTTAAATATCACTCGACAATAAAAAAACAAAAAAAAAACAAACAGTAATTATTTATTATTAATTATAATAATAATAGTAATAATAATAATTCATTCATTAAAAATAAAACATACGTTCATTCGTTATTATTAATCGTGCAATAGTTTTATCGATCTTATCGCTTCATTCTTCCCCGATTTCTTTTCTCTTTTCTTTCTTTCTTTCTTTTTTTTTTTTTTTTTTACTACTGAAATCGAGGAGATCTATCGTCCATTTAATTTCCTTTTCTAATTTACAAGAGTAAGTTACATAAATACATATCGAACCTGCGAACACGTTTCAGACGATTTACTTCGTTCTTATTTTCTTTTTTTCTCTTTCCTTTTCTTTTCTTTTTTCTTTTTCTTTTTCTTCCTTTATTTCTTTTTCCATTTGATCCTATCACGATCGCCAACATGATTGTTTTACGACGCACCGTCCTGGTAGGTAAATTGATTTACAGTACTGTTAATGGTGATTTATAGTTATTGAACTCTTTTCTTTGCGAGGTGGTATTGGATTAAAAAAAAAAAAAAGAAAGAAAGAAAGGAAAGAGAAAACAAAAAGAAAAAGAAAGAAAGAGAAAAAGAAAAGAAAAGAAAAATGTGGTCGACCTTCGTTTAAAGTACTTGTATGTGTATTACACTTTTCGTGGTTAATTTATTGAACGAAACGCCATTTCGAATAATTCCCGCCACGGATAAATAGAAAATGGACGTCGGTAATATCTAACTCTTTGAGAACCGCGTAATTCAAATATTTCTTCATTGTAGTTTTGATAGAAAAAAAAACAAACAAAAACAAAAAGACAGAAACACAAATAAATAAATAAATAAATAACAATATGGTAAGTAATACTTATCATGTTCTCGATTCGATTGATAAAACGTTAAATATTAATTATTGAATAACAGCGTTCTTCTTTTATTTCTAGATTTATTTATTAAAATGGCTTTTATTAACGAATTAACAAAAAAAAAAAAAAAAGAAATAATTGCTACATGTCAAAGACTACGGAATGAGTAATTGAAGAATAAGTTCGGCATTTAACTCCTTTTATTTTTCGTAAGGGAATATTATTAAAGAAGAAATAAAAGAAACAGTAAATTATTTAACGCGTTAATAAGTATATCAAATATAATATAAAAGATTATATATATATATACATATATACATACGATTAATAAATCTTTAAGATAGTATTACAATAAATTAACAAAATAAAGCATTGACGAGTATTTTCTTCGACCGATGAAGAAAATTTTCAAAAAAAAAAAAAAAAACAGGAAAAAAGAAATTACAAAAACATTAACGACAATAAATAAATCCTATAAATGTCATCTAATAATTCTCACCAATAAATATATGTATATATACAATATACATATGTATATATAATCAATAGAACGATAAAGTCGAACGATAAGACATCACAAAGAAAAAGAAAAGATAACGAAAGTAATAAAAAAATTAAAAATTTCGAAAGAAAAAGGAAATTCGTAAAGTAAGGTATATGGATACCCCGTTGGCGCCTCTTTTTCGAGAGATACTCTATATCGCTTAAGTGCGCATGCGCGAGCATAAGTTCAGTAGGTCGCTCGGTTCGGCCGAGATCGTCGGAGTTCGGTAGGTTCCGCGCCTGCGCGGGCTCGTTCGTTCGCTCACTCGCTCTCTCGCACGTTCATTCGTTCGTTCGCTCGCGAAAAGGACGGAGATAGAAACAGAGAGAAAGAGAAAGAGAAAGAGTGAGAGAGAGAGAGAGAGAGAGAGAGAGAGAGAGAGAGAGAGAAAGATAAATAGAGAGAGTATGTGTTAGAGAGAAAGAGAGAAAGAGAGAGAGAGAGGTGGTAGTTCGAGTCTACGAAGGAAGTTCGAACGTCTCGAGTGGTCCCGCTTCGCAGTCACGAGTCGGTCGGTCGGTCGGTCGGTCGGTCGGTCGTCGGTCGGGATTAAATAAGAACGTTGTGTGTGTGGTGGCGCACGAAAGGGCCCGCTTAACAGTAAAGAAGAAAAAAGAAAAGAAAGAGGACATGGAAGAATAGAAAAGTAAAGAAGAAAAAAAAAATATATATATATATATATATGTATATTTAAGAAAGAGTTTCGGAGAACAATTCGACGTCGTAATCGAGTGTCTCAATCGACGATTAATCACGAGAAAATTAGTAATAAGAAACATATATATATATATATATATATATATATATATATATATATATATTTAAAAATAAAAAAATATAAAATACATACATATATATGTGTATACAGGTATATACATATGTATCAGTATATTTATGTATCGATTTATAAAACATTTCGGGGTGAGACGAAGAAGAATGGACATAGTGTAAAGTAAACGACAATTAATCGTGTTTTGTTTTTAATTGATATAATTGATAATAATCGATCTCCGTCAAGAAGAGAGACAGAAAGACAGAGAGAGAGAGAAGAAGAGAGGAGAGAGAGAGAGAGAGAGAGAGAGAGAAAGAGAAAGAAAAAGAGAAAGAGAGAAAGAAGATTTGGAGGTTAACCGTACCGAAGGATCGCCCGGCTCGACGAGATGGTTTACGAAAGGGGCTTCGATATGGTGGAGACAGTAAGTTTTATTATTTTTTTAATAAACAATACTTTCATAACAATATTTCGTTCATTCATTCGTACGTTCGTTTCGTACGTTCGTTTCGTACGTTCGTTCGTACGTTCGTTCGTACGTTCGTTCGTTCGTCCTTCCGTTTGTTATTATTATTCGTTATTTATGCGTCGCGATGGTATGTTTACGTTTTTTTTTTTTTTACTTACATACAAATACGCATCGTACACATACATGCACATAAATATAATCATCGTTTATTATCGTATTGCCGATTAATATTTCGTTCGAAGATCGTCATTTATATTATTATATTATTATACATATTATATTATATTGTAAATGATACATATATATATATATGTATGTATGTGTGTATATATATATATATATATATATATATATTTATTTATTTATTTATTTTACTTTTTCCTCTGAAGTTTCGTCGTTTCTTAAATCGATTACGTTTGCGAGAGAAAATTTTGTTTCGGAGTCGTACGTTCGCGGGAAAATTCAAACGTACGCAAACTAAACGATCGTACGTACATTCATCATTATATC
Organism: Dolichovespula sylvestris; assembly: GCA_918808275.2. Classification (NCBI taxonomy): domain Eukaryota; kingdom Metazoa; phylum Arthropoda; class Insecta; order Hymenoptera; family Vespidae; genus Dolichovespula; species Dolichovespula sylvestris. The sequence goes on from OU964980.1 coordinate 2,793,202, forward strand.
GTGTTTTTGAGATAAAAAGAGGAAATTTTTTTTCTTTTTTCTTTTTCTTCTCTCTCTCTCTCTCTCTCTCTCTCTCTCTCTCTCTCTCTCTATCGTATAAAAATTCTCAAGACAAATTTTCTCGAATTAATTCAATCGCATACGCACACATACACATGTATATATATATATATAAATTTATTTTTCTTATCGTTAATAACACGATCGTACGTTTACATTCAATTTCATTTCTTTTCTTCTCGTTATTTTCTTTTTTACTCTTACGAACCGCTTAGTGCAAGTATTTTTTCGTCGTTGTTTCTTTTTTTCCGCGTTCGTTTCTTCTTTCTTATTTTTCGAAAATAAATATAGGCCTACAACAATGATCGTGTTCGAACCGTTGGTCACGTATGGTTTATGTGCGCGCGTTGCGTGTTGTGTGTGTGTGCGTTTGTATGTGTGTGTGTGTGTGTCTGTCTTTCTTCTTTCTTTTTGAATTAGTCTTTAACATGGTGAATGCGCGCGCATGCACGCACGCACGCACTTACGCACGCGCACGCGCGCGCGCTCACACATCGGAACTAATATCACTTTTGAGCCACTTTGGAAAGAATCTCTACGTTCGTTGCGTGTTAGATTTTAGAGTGAAACTATCGTATATATGTGTACCTATGTATCCATGTACGTATATACGTATGTATATGTACGTATGTACGTATTATATATATATATATATATATATATATATATATATATATATACTTATACGTATGTACGTTCCTAAGTCCTACGGTCTATCCGATGATAATGAAGCAAAAGCTTCTCCTTTGGCTTATAAAGGAGCCTAACGGGACGAATTGCGTCGTTGTGTTGTTTGTCAGTCTCTCTGTACGGTGCGAAGAATTTCAAATTGACGGAGAGAAGAATGATACGATGGTATTATATACCTAACGCGTACCGACGATTAAAGCTTTTAAATTGCTACTACTTTTCTTTTTCTCCTTCTGTTTTTTTCTTGCCTCTCCTTCTACCCTTTTTTTCGTCCTTTCTCTTTTCCTTTTTTTCTGTTTTTTCTTTTCTATTTTTTTTTCTTTTTTCTTTTTTTTTCGAAGAAAAAGAAGAAGGTACAACGACGGACGACGACGAGGTTGACCGTACACGTCGATACCGTTACGATAACGATTAGAAAGATCTAACAATAGAAATCTCGTCGTTTCCAAATAGAAAATAAAAAAAAGAAAAAAAGAAATGTCACGTTATTAACGTTTTCACGGGATTGGGTTTTATTTTTTTTTTCTTTTCTTAATTTGTAATTTTTTTTCTTTTTTTTTTTTTTTTTTTTTTTTGAAGGTATTATACGATCTTGTTCGTCCTTTTTATTTTATCGATTAAACGATAGGATTTTTATTTGATGTAACATTTGTACGATGTAATATTTATATCGAAGCGTATCATCTTTCATATCTAATATCGCTTGTTTTATTTTTATTTATCCATTTGTTTATTTATTTATTTATTTATTTTTCTTTTGTAATTGAATGTAAATTTTTTAATAACGAAACATCCGTCAGATCAATACGTGTTGAATTTAATGATTAAGGGTACGTGTGAATTGTGAACGATTAAGGAAGCATGCCTAATTCATATAATTATTTCTTCGTAACATAAATATGTGCGTGGGCGTGTGTGTGTGTGTACTCACACACTCGTGTGTGGGTTCGAAATAAATTCGTATTAATCTGAAACGTATGGATTGCGTAATGTAAACAAAAATAAAGTGAAAATATACCTATATCGGAATTTATATAATACAGAACAATCTAATCATATTAATTATGTTTTGCTTGACTTATCGTTAATATTACTACTCGATTGATTATATAAGAAATATTTCGATAAGCAGTATTAACGTACATATTACACACAACACACAACGTGCACACACACACACACACACACACACACACACACACATATGTATAAGTCTACATAATTAAGATTTTCATATTTATATATAGTATTTAAACTTATTAAAAATATAAACATTATTTCGTAATACGAGATTATAAGAGTAAACATCAATTATATATTTATATATATATATATATATATATATATAAAACTTCGTAATATAAGATTAGCCGTGCGTTTACAAAGAAAAGCCGCTAGCACACATCCGATGATAAAACTCATTCATTATTTTCGGATGTATCTCGCGTAAGAAGGGACAGAACCGAAAACGGAAAGAAAAAAGAAAACAAGAAAAACAGATGAAATAGTCGAACAAAATTAAAAAAAAAAAAAAAAAAAAATATTATTTCTCTCCCTCATTAAAAATTAACAATTAATTTATTCGACATCGATCCAACGTTGTTAATTTCGTAATCGAACAAATAATCTATATTTACTCGATCTTCGATATGATTATTATTATTATTATTATTATTATTATTATTATTTATCGATACGATTCCTTTATTTTTTAATTATTTTTAATCGATCCATTAATCGTCGATCATTAAATAAATAATTATCCGGACAGTTAAATGATTCGCGTGTCACGCACGCGGCGTAAATAAATCGTACACCACCACCGCCGTCCCCTCCGCCCCGCGCCACCCTTCGTCGACGTAAATCCAATCGATTTGTTAATTAATCGATTTATTTTAATCAATAACAATTTCTTACAATAATACATCGACGTATGGGGAAATGAACGATTTAAATACAACAATTGATTGCGCGCAGTAATTCAGGGATTATGAATGATCGATCGATCGATCGATCGTTCATCAAAAAAAAAGAAAGAAAGAGAGAGAGAGAGAGAGAGAGATGTATCTCGATATCGATATAGGTATCGATAATGGACATAGAGATCGAGATCGAAATCGTGATAAAGATCGAGATCGAGATCGAGATTCTTCTAACGGTGGCTCTCGCAAATTAATCGATCTTCTCTCTCTCTCTCTCTCTCTCTCTCTCTCTCTCTCTTTTTTATCTCGTGAACATTTGTGATCCCTCTCACGAAGTAAGAGAACCTGTTTCTGTGAAATTAAAGTGCGACAAACGACGATGAGAGACCAATCGAGCATACAGTTATTTTTACTAAGGCGATAAAGGCGACGTTAATATGTCGATTCTCGTTTCCACTCTCTCTCTCTCTCTCTCTCTCTCTCTCTCTCTTTCTGTCTATCTATGTATATGTAAATTTATATATACATATATATATATATATATATATATATATATATATATATATATATCTCTTTATCTCTCCATCTCTGTCGTGATCAGAACGCGTAGGACATAATTGTCATTGAGCGAATGAAATGAACGTGTAAGTCACCGAGGAAGTATGTACGTTTATTTTTACATATAGTCGTCTTTGTTTATTTTATTACGACCTATTCAATGACGAAGGAATGGACGTGAGCAAGAGAGAGAGAGAGAGAGAGAGAGAGAGTTTCACTAAGGATCGTCGTATTAGATCGAATTTCTCATCTCTTCGTGGCTTTTTAATGTTAATTCCTATTGTTTTTTTTTTGCCATTTGTAATTTAGTACTAATTAGTGTGAATTAGACGGACTAGGATAATTTTTTATTTTAGGTATTTATATATAGATAGATAGATAGAGAGAGAAAGAGAAAGAGAGATTTAATGGATGATCTAATAAGATTGAATGTTTAATCATGTCAACTAGGAAGTACGTTTATTTTTACATATCGTCGTCTTTGTTTATTTCATTACGACTTATTTAATAACGAACGAAAGTGTGTGCGTGTGTGTGTGTGAGATAGAGATAGAGATAGAGAGAGAGAGAGAGAGAGGTAGAGTTTTGCGAAGTATCGTCGTATTAGATGAAATATTTTTCGTCTCTTTGACGTTAGGCTTTTTATTTCCAAGTATCAAAATTTAATATGAATTAGTCCGAATAATTTTATATAACTATTGAATATATGCGTGCGTGCGTGCGTGCGTGTGTGTGTGTGTGTGTGTGTGGTAGACTTTTAAAAAATTTGTAATATTTAATAATTAACAGTATTTATTCGAAGGAATTTTTTTTTCTTTATTTTTACAAAAATTCGTTTAATAAAAAAGTGTTGTATCAGTTAGATTTAGACGAAGATTTGAATTTTTAATCGTGTGAACTAGCAACTAATTGCGTTCATTTTTACGCGTCGTAGTCTTTGTTTACTTTTTTTACGATCTAATCAATGACGAAACAAAGAGATAGATAGATAGAAAGAGAGAGAGAGAGAGAGAGAGAGAGAGAGAGAGAGAGAGAGAGAGAGAGAGTTTTGCGAAGAATCGCATTAGTTGGAATTTTTCATCTCTTTGACGTCTTTTAATGTTAGATCATTTTCTAAGTAACAAAGTTATTGCGAATTAGCGCGATTAAAGACGGACGAGAATAATCCATCTCTTTTTTTTTTTCCTTCCTTCCTTTTTTTTCCGCAAAGAAATTTTTTTCGCAAAAAATAATTATTATAGATCGACCCTGGTCGATGATTTAATGGGATTGAATTTTTAATCGTTCGTACCATCAAGTACGTTTATTTTTACATAACGTCGTCGTTGTTTATCTTATTACCACCTATTTTATGACGAAAGAAAAGGATAGAGAGATCGAATTTCTAATCCGCATGACGTCTTTTAAAGTTAGATTTTCATTCCCTGTATTGGAATTAGCGTGAACAAGATTAACGAGGAAGGATAATTTTAGTCATTTTTTCTTTTTTATTTTTTTTTTGTTATTATATATATATATATATATATATATATATTTCTTTTTTTTAAATAATTCGTTAAATATTATCTGGTCGATATTCGTACGAATGAAATTCGATTTGGATGAAACGATTTGGATTAGTTTTGTTGAAAATAAAAAATAAAAGAAAATAAAAAAGAAAAAGAAAAAAATAAATAGTAAACAGACGGTCAAAGCCGGTATCCTTTTGCGACTCGAGAGAGGTTTTAGAAAGTATCGAGCGCGAGAGATCGGTGGTCGATTATTTAATAAGATTCCATTTCTAATCTTCCCGTTGGATTCCTTTCGGCTACGATCGAAAGAAACGACGGTTCTTCTTGAAACATTTTACGTTAAGTGAAAAACGTTTCCGTACGACGCGAGGCGAGAAATTACACGGTATAGATCGTTCGTCCGATCGAACGGGTCGGTAATTTAAATGCTTCAAAATCGATAACTCGATCGACGAAATCGAATTCGTACGAAAAACAAAAACAAAAATCGTCCCGTCGAACGTTAAAAATATTATCGAATCGAAATCGAGGATGGCACAACGATTACGTCGAATCATTTGCGACATCGAAATTCGATATGAGATATATTTAATCGAATCAACGATTCGACGATGATCATCGTCGATAAATCGAATCGAATCAAATCAAATAAAAAAGAAAAAAAAAAAAAAAGAAACATAAAATAAAATAAATTAAAATAACAATAAAAAAAAAATCAAAAAGCGAAGAGATAAAACAAGAAATGAATAAATTAAAAGATAAATATGCGAAAAACTTGGAGAGGGAAAAAACGGATAAGCGCGGCATAACCGAGTCCTTATATTATTACGTGAAATTTTCAATCGAATCGTTCGGATTCGATTCGATGACGATTCTATCGAAATTTTTTTTCTTATCTTTTCTTTTTCTTTCTTTCTTATTCTTTTTTTTTTTTTTTCCTTTATCTTACGACGTTGAAAACGAACGACATCGAATCGAGTCGAATCGAATCGATTCGTTGACGATACGACTGACGAATAAAGAAATAAAGAAGAAATGTTAGAGAATGATATATATATATATATATATATATATATATATATATATATATATATAAATCAAAAAATAAAGGAAGAACTTAGATAGGAAAATAGATACGTCCCTGTCGTCGTAGTGGAAAGACACGAGAACCGGCATGTTGTACTCAACTCCGTTGTACGGAAGGCTAACTTTCGAATTTACTACAACTAATGTAAGCCTCTTCGATGTGTGTTTATAAGACGACGCGAGTATATATAAGAGAGTGCCGAGAAATTCACTCGTCCGCTACGTGATGGAAAATTTTTGCGGTAAATACGTAAACTCGTTGTGCTCCTTTGTGATCGATCTAGAGATCGATCGATCGATTCTATCGATCGATCGACTCCGATCGAAATTTACCCATCCACCTCCCCGCCCCAATGTAATTATTATTATTATTCATTATATTGTATCAGCATTTTTCTGTATTTTTTTTTTTTTTTTTTTTTAACGTACATTCCCTATAATATATTTAATAACGATCAAAATTATTCGACAAAAATGACTATAGTTACGTATACCTTTCGTTTCACCGGTGTTACGATTATAGTTATTATAATGTATATAATGATAATAATTATAATAATAATAATGATTAATAATAGAAATAGGAATGATATAGATATTTCATTAAACGATTTCATTGTCGAAATAATAATTTCGATTAAAAATACATATACTCACAACGATTGTATTACATTGATTAATTTCATTATCTTAATTATTCTTTTATTTATTTACTTATATATATATATATATATATATATATATGATTATTATAATTGATTATAAAAGAATGACCTATTATATCTTTTTATAATATATCTAACAATAATCAAAATTATTTAATAATATTTCTAGATCTTTATCCCTTTTATTTTTTGTATTATAATTTTCACAATTGTCATAATAATAATAATAATAATAATAATAATAATAATAATAATAATAATAATAATAATAATAATAATAATAATAATAATAATAATAATGATGATAGAAAGCGGAATGATATTGATCTTTCTTTAAACTATTCCATTATCGAAATAATACTTTCGATTAATAACACATATATGTATATATATATATATATATATATATATATATATATATGCACATACGTAGGTACATACATAGATATATCGAAAGGAAATCAATCTTTGGAAGGCCACAGGAGAAATGTTTTTTTATCGTCGATCGTAAAGTCGAGATTCTCTGATCTTTCTGGATTATTTACGGCAGAAAATCCGCTTTATGCATTTTGCCGTCCGTAACCATCGCCCAGCATCTTCATGGACCGTTCCTGTAAGAAAGAAACAGATGTAGAAAGAGACAGAGAGAGAGAGAGAGAGAGAGAGAGAGAGAGAGAGAGAGAGAGAGAGAGAGAAAGAGAGAAGAAATTTGTCCAGCTGGACAAAGCTTTTTAGTGTCGAATAAAGAATCATAAATACCAAGGTCTTTTCTTTTTTGTTTGTTGGAGGGGAGGAGGGATGAAAGGGATAGGTAATTTCGACGATTTGAAAAATGTTTTATTTATCCTTAAATTTATATATATATATATATATATATATATATATATATATATATGTATGTATATACATATACCTATATGTATATGTATGTCATACAAATATAAAATTCTTGATAAAGAAGCTACGTCGATTTTATTATTTTTCCATATTATTTTATTTCACTTTATGTCATTTTAATTTTATTTTCTTTCCTTATCTTGCAATACCGACGACAAATTTTTAATCAATTTTTTTTCTCTTCTTTCTTTCTTTTTTTTTTTTTTTTGTTTATTTCCTATCGATATCTTATTAAAGGATACTTTCGTAAACGCTCGCCGACGAATTGAATTAATTTAAGTGTATCATATAATATTGATATATTTATACATAGATGTCGTCTATACGTTCAAAACATTATTTTACATATGTATATATATATATATATATATATATATATATATATATATATATATATTGAGTTATCATCGTTCAATAATTATTATCGAAAATTTCAATCGAAAAGTTTCGGAATTATTAAAATTATAACTTTTATCGCCGATCGTATTTCCTTTTTATTACACATATTTTTTATATCGCAAGATACTCTCTCCCTCCCTCTCTCTCTCTCTCTCTCCTATATAATTAAGAAAATATTATGTATATGCAGTATTACCGTACACACACACCCACATACACACACGAATATATATATATATATATATATATATATATATATATGTATAAATGTCAGAGAACTCGTATAACGAATGTAGTCATATCCACAAAATTACCATTTATATATAATAACAGCGTTTTAAAATGCGATCGATTATTATAATAATAATCGTTATTTCTCTCTCTCTCTCTCTCTCTCTCTCTCTCTCTCTCTCTTTCTCTCTTTACAAAGTTACATATAGATACACCATAATCGATATATCGTTTTTACGAGATTAATTAACGCGCTCATTCACCACCGTCTCACTTTTATTACTCTTATATATCTCATTTATTCGAAAACCAATAATTTCATTTTATTTCAATCATTTATCACCGGCACACCGATTATAAGAATTTGTTCGAAATTCGACACAAAAAAAACTTTCTCTCTTTCGTATGTTCCTTCGTAACACACACACACACACACACACACGCGCGCGCGCACGCACGCACATATGCGTGCGCGCGTTAATGCGTGTATATGTAAATACGTAGGTGTAATTGTAGATGTACTTAGACATACAATTAAGAAGTACAAGGGTGGTCGCAAAGGCTGCCATAAACAAGGTGTAATTAAAAAATCTACGGGACTCTTTACGATGTAAGAGAGAGAGAGGGAGAGAGAGAGAGAGAGAAAGAGAGAGAGAGAAAGAGAAAGAGAATTGGTCTTTGTGGCAGGGGCATTGTATATACAGTTGACGTCCTTGCGAAGCCAATTCGAAATCCTGTCCCGATCTCACATTAGCGAGGGCGTGGTTGAGTTGTTCGTTCCTGGTCCGAGGATAGCAGCCTCTCTTTAGTAATTGCAACCGGACTCGTTTTAACTCGCGTTTCAACTTTTAACGTATGCATTTTTTTTTCCACAACGAGGAAATTTACCTCACTTCCTTACTTCTTTTATTTATTCATTTATTTTGTTTATTTATTTATTTATTTATTTATTTATTTATTTATTTATTTATTTATTTATTCGTCTCTCTCTGTCTCTTTCACTTTAA
>OU964980.1:2817227-2822227 GCA_918808275.2 Dolichovespula sylvestris
CTGCTCTGGATACATAGGAGTTGGATTCTCAGAAGGAGAGGCCATTACCGGTGCCCAAGCACATACTGATATCTCAATACAAACCCTTAGCTTGAATCCATTATAATACCATGGTGATCGTAGAAGGGAGAGTAAAATCGTCCCATCGTGTCGTCGACTCCGTTTAACACAGTTAAACCATACTTACTTTCTTATAACATATATATATATATATATATATATATATATATATATATATATATAGATGTTCGTGTGTGTGTGTATATATGTACGTATATACTTGTTGATCCTCCCTTGCATCCCTTGTCACGACTTCCGCTGTATTTTTCTTTTTTTTTTTTTTGTTCCTTTTTATTGTTTTCTTTTTCACATTCTCGATTCTTACCGTCGCGCATGCTTTTCTTAGAAAAGTCTTTTATCATTCAAATCGATCCTCCTTACGTTATTGTTATTATCGTTGTTGTTATTGTACTTTCATTCATTTATTTATTTATTTTTATTGTTATTATTGATTTTATAATTTTTTTTGTTTTTTTTTTTTGAGCGAAAAGTAACGAAAAGCGTGCGTATACGTCAATAATTATAATAATAAATATAAATTGATATATATGTATGTATATATATATATATATATATATATATATATATGTATGTATGTATGTATATATTTATTTTTCATTTTGTCTTTTATTATTATTATTATTATTATTATTATTATTATTATTATTATAAGAAATAATTGATGGTAACATACAATAATATTATATTATTATTATTATTATTATTATCATCATCATTATTTATATTAAAAGAGATAATTTGAAAAATTGACACTAACCATAACGATACATTTTATTTAATGTATATATTATTTATTTCTCTTATTATTATTATTATTATTTTAATTATTATAATTATTATTATCATTATTATCATTACATAATACATTGATAAAATTAGACAGAAGCGGATAACGATGAATTAATCCACGATAGCATACAACACACGTATCTCGTCGTTCTCAATCCCGATCTAAAGGCGCGAAAGAGAAAAAAAACGAACGAAAAGATATGGATCGATCGATCGATCGAAGAGGATCGATCAATAATCTTAAAAGTAAGATATCGAAAGTTTTCGCGTCGTCCCCCTTTTTCAACGCTAAGAGATTTCACTTTTATCGGCTGTTTATCATTCAATCGAGAGAAACATGCGGCATGTGGAGCGCACCTACGTTCGTTCGTCTCTCTCGAAAAAAAAAAAACAGAGAATAAAAAAATAAGTAAATAAAAAAATAAAAAAGTCACACACACACACACACACACACGCACACACGTGTACACACGCGTCCACTCGCGTAAATATATAGGTATATACGTACGTAGGGATACGACGTAATACATACATACTGATATATATATATATATATATATATATATATATATATATATATATATATATAATATTCTACATGGAAATGTAAATAAACACGTGTGCCAGTGTATTGCAGCCGTTGGCAGCCGCACCTAAAGTCACGTTGGTCGGGACTCGTAATAATTTGCTGGCGAAACACCACGAATAATACCACCTATGAAAGCTCTATATACATACATACATATATACATACATACATATATTTATATATATGTATATATATTATCTCTCTCTCTCTCTCTCTCTGTCTTTCTCTTTCTCAATTTTATCGTCGTCCTTCTCGAAAGCATCGTTTTGCTCGATATATAGATGCACATACGTCCGATACGTATTATTATACACGATATGTCCGTAAAGATGGCGTACGCGTTATATATACACATATATGTCTTCTTCTTCGTTGATGCCCGAGAGATATACCGATCGTTCCCAATCGTCGCGAAAGTGAAATGGTCTTTATTTTGTTCTTTTTCCTTTTTTTGCCACTCGGGATAGCGGAAGGAGAAAAAAAAATAGAAAGCCAAGAAGAAGAAACGAACGAATAAAAAAAGAAAAGGAAGAAAAAGGGAAAGAAAGAAATCACCGCCGTGTTAGTTTCGACGATATTATTATTATTATTATTATTATTATTATTATTTTATTATTATTATTTTATTATCGTTGAACGAACGAATTCGCGAGGATGAGAAAATGCGGAGGCGCGAAACTCTGCGGAGTGACGGGAGGGACGAACGGTCGTTGAGAATCTTTCGTTTTTTTTTTTTACTTTTTTTTTTTCTCTCTTTTTATTTCCTTTATTTTCTTTTTCCTTTCTCTCCTCACGGGTTATTTCTTTCTTGTGCGTTTTCCTCTTTTTTTCTTTTTTTATTTTATTTCATATTTTTTCTTTTCATTTATTTTTTATTTCTTTTACGTACTTCCCTGTCTACGAGTAGAGGTCAAGCGTGCGATTCTATAGAGAGAGAGAGAGAGAGAGAGAGAGAGAGAGAGAGAGAGAGAGAGAGAGAGAGAGAGAGAGAGAGAATAGAAGGACGAAGAGTTGTTGTATTGTCCAACCACCCACGCTTATATACTTTACCACTTGTTGCGTCAGAATCGAACGTACTTTCAGAACGAAATCTATCTTTCATTTTTATTCTAAAAAAAAAAAAAAAAAGAAAAAAAATAGAAGTTCTTTCTCTTTTCCTTTTTATCTCCTCTCAAAAATTTCAACAAAGTTTCACGATCATCTTCACTCGCTCGTTTCCTTATTTCTTTCGCGTGTGTATGTGTGTGTGCGCGTGTGTGTGTTTTATTTTTCATTAATTTTTCTCGTTTCTTTTCTTTTTCGAGAGATCGATCTTAAGTTGTTTCCCCGCCAAAAAAAAAAACGAGTCCCATCGATTTTACGTTCTCTTCCTCTCTCACTCCATTTCTTTATCTCTTTCTCTTTCTCTTTCTCTTTCTGATTTTATTTTAACGGATTGAAAATGATCGTAGATTTTATGGGGTTATGTGTATATATATATATATATATATATATATATATATATGTGGGAAGAAACGAGGAGGACATACGGACGGGACGATCGATATATTTACTTCGATTTGAATTTACGAATCTGTTCTTATCTTTGGGAGTAGATACGCGAGCGCAGTTTCTATCTTCTAAACGAATGAATAGAAAGAGAAAGAGAGAGAGAGAGAGAGAGACGATAAGTGGGCGGCGAGGTTTAGAATGACGTTACAGTGATTTGCTTGTACTACTTGAAAAAATATTCCAACGTGATCTATCGCCTGATCTATACGTGGATCCATCCTATCATACATGCATACATACATACACACACATACATATATATATATAAATATGTATATATATATGTATTATCTCACATTGACAATAATAATCTGTCATTGAAATTGAATTAAAAATATGATCGAGTTCGTAATTTTCTTTCCTTTTGTTTTACTTTTCTCTCTATTATCGTTCATTTCTCCTCGTCCCTTATCATTCGCTTAACGCGATCGACGATCCTCGTTATTTTTTTTTTTTTTTTGACATCATTTACTATAACCACCGTAATTAATTCTTTTCCCTTCTTCTTTCTTTTCTTCTCCTCGCAATTGCATCTGAAAACAAAAACGGTTTTACGAAGAAGACGAAATAACGTTAGAACGAATGAAGATTACGGTGGTCATCGATTACGATGAAGAAAAGAAACGAAGGTAAAAAAGAAAGGAAACAAAATAATCAAAGTTGGCAACTAAAGTGATGAACGGATTAAGCTCGTTCGTAGCGATCAAAATGATTATTTTCATTCATCTCTATCGATCCTACGTATCCTCAACGCTCCTAATACGCGTTTAATCGAACGAGAGGTATAATTAACGTTTTAATTAGGCTAATTATATCACCGATATACTCATTACAATCGATTAGTTCTTTTTCTTTTTTTCTTTTTCTTTCTTTCTTTCTTATTTCTTTGATCGCCTTCTCCCTTTCGCGATGACAATTTTATTAATACGAATCTATACGTGAGAAATAGAATGAGATACTTAATGAAACGTTCAATATTTTCGTGATTTCATCGGCGATCTTTAATTGCTAACGAATTACGTGCAATTAGATTAAATCCAAAAGTTCAAAGTGCGGGTTGTTTACCACCTAAAAAAAAAAAAAAAAAAAAAAAGAAAGAAAAGAACGAAAAGGAAAAAGAAGATAGCAAAAAAAAAAAAGAATGGAAAACAGAGAACGCGAAACGAGGAGGGATCTGTAAAAAGAAATAGGGAAAAAGAAAAAAAAAAAAGAAAGAAAGAAAGAAAGAAAGACAAAATTCGCTGGGCCAACTTTTCTATTACGATGCATAATCGTTGCGTCACGGTAATAAAAATTACAATCGTACGAAATAAATATCGTTCGCGAGTTTTTATCTTTCTTTTTTTCTTCTCTTCCTCCCCCTACTCCTCCTCCTCCTTAATTTCTTTTCCTTTTTATTTTGCTTCTTTGTATATATATATATATATATATATATATATATATATATATATATATATTTGTCCTTTTTTTTTTGTTTTATTATTCGTTGTTGTTGCTCTCTCGACCCCGACCAATCTTCGTTCAATCTTCCCGCATTTTCTCTCTCTCTCTCTCTCTCTCTCTCTGTCCCTTTCATTCTCTCATTCTTGTTTCTGTCTTTATCTACGTATGTATGCGATGTATGGAGCCACGGTGTTCCGCTGAATTAAACATAAGTCAGCGGAGTATAAAATATGCCGCGAACGTTACCGGCAGATATAAAACGCGGCACGACGCGTTTTCTCAGCTTCTTCTTCCTCCTCCTCCTCCTCTACCTCCATCTCCACCTTCTCCACCTCCTTCACCCCCTCCTCCTCCTCCTCCTCCACCACCTCCACCTCCTCTTTTTTTTATTTTTTATTTACCTCTTCTCTCTTTCTATCTCTTCTTCTTCTTTTTCCTTTTTTTTTTTTTTTTTTTTTTACTACTACCTACCTACCTACCTACTTCTTCTTCTTCTTCTTCTTCTTCTTCTTCTCATTCTTATTCTTATTCTTTTTCTTCTTCTCAT
>OU964980.1:2829727-2832227 GCA_918808275.2 Dolichovespula sylvestris
CAAGGAAGAAAGAAAGAACGTATAGAACGTGCAACGCAATATTTGCATCGAGTGGGCGTAACGATTAACATTTCTAAAAGTAAACTTTCATTCGCGAGGAGGACAATTTTTATGTTTCCATTTAAGGAAAGAAAAAATAGAAGAAGAAAAGAGAGAACAAAAAATGGAAAGAAAGGAAGAAACAGAAAAGGAAGGACAATTCGAATTTCGCGGCCGAATCGACGTAACGTGAATGATGAGTTTTAGGATGTAAAAGGGGTAAATAGGGGAAGGGTAGGGGTTTAAACGATTGTCCATTGTCGAGCACCTATGCGAGAAGATTAAAAATCGACGAAAGGGAAAGAACGAAAGAGAGAGACAGAGAGATAGGTTTCTTCAGTTCGAATACACAATGCATACTTGTAGCGAGATATCTCGTTCGATCTTCGAATCGAAAATCTCGCAATTCCGAGTATCCGTACCTTCTGGCTAAAAAGGGTGGAGTAATGTTCCCATAGTATATATATATATATATATATATATATATATATATATATATATATATATTTATACCTATGTATGCTTGTAACCTTAAAGATCACTTCTCACCCTTTCTCTCTCCCTCTCTCTTTCTCTCTCTCTCTCTTTCTGTTTCTCTTTCTCTCTATTTTTCTTTACCTCCCCCATACTTGTAAGAAAGTAGAATTGAATCGTTGGATTATACAAAACTCGACTTTTTCACACCTTTTGTTACATCCCATGCATACATACATACATACATACATATACATATACGTATATATTCTAGATCTACATATATCTATACATATCTCTGCACATATCTACATATTATCTACATAAGTATATCTATACGTATCTATACTACAATTTTATATATATATATGTATGTAACAATAATAATAATAATATATATATATAAATATATATATATATATATGTATGTATACATATATATTATGTACGTATACATGCGTACAAATATGCGTACGAGTGTATACTTGTAATACGAAGAGATTGTTAGAATCCATACGTATATATATATATATATATATATATATATATATATATATATATATACATAGGTTGAAACATGTATAGATAAGTGGCACGCACTCCCACGTGGGCTAAGTTCATGGGGGCGCACCTCCCTCCCTCCCTCCCTCCCTTTTACAACAATGGGTAAGCGTGGGCGGTAAAGTCCTATTAATAGTGGACATAGTCGATATCTCGTGAGATCCTTGCCCCCGAACATCTCACGTTAAAAGAGATGAGAGATCATTATCTCTTAGATCGTTTCGATCATTTAACATGTACATTTGCGATTATTATATATTTCTTTTTCAGCTTCGCTCGCTTCACCGGTCTTTTTCCTTACTTCGAGCTATTATCATCTCTATAGTTTTTCTTTTTCTTTATCCTTTTTATTTTTTCTTCATCCTCCTCTACCTCTTCTTATTTTTATTTTTCTTTTCTTTTGTTCCTTTTTTTTTTCTTTTTTTTTTTTCTTTTTAATTTTAAATCAAACATTCGCAATGCGCCTTTTAAAATAAATTAATTTGTTAGATCTTCGTAGGAGGAAAAATATTTTCTTTCTTTTTTTCTTTTTTTTCTTTGCTTTTTTTTGATTAACGAATCGTTCACACCGAAACCGCGAACGCACGGGAAAAATGTATTTTTACGTCGATTGTCGTATACTTTACGCGTACATATTGTAAGCAAATACATACATACGTATATATTACAAGCATCTATTATATATATATATATATATATATATATATATATATATATATTTGTGTGTGTGTGTGTGTATATAGAGTTACATAAGAAAAGGGTATATATATTCGTTGTATTTAGAACAAGAGATAAGTTAAGGAAGATCGTTGGCGGCCTATATAAGCCGCTTAATAACAGAGAGACCCTAAGGGCTCCGGTTCATCTTTTCTCTTGGGCCCCGTCTTATAGGGCCCGACCTGCCATAACTTCTTCGAGATGATGCAGAGGGAGCATTATGCCGCCACGTTATGCCCCCATTATGCCGTATTATGTTACTATTTACGCTATCGCGACTCCCTATTTATATTCCTACACTGTCCCTACTTGTACATACATACACACACGCGTACACAGCAGCAACACATATATCTTTCTCTTTAATCTGTTTCCTTTCTTATCACTCGTTTTACCTTTTTTGGACGCTCGTATGAGATAAGAATCGAGATCATTATGTAGATACGTAAATATACACATATATTTACGTACATAAAATATATACGTATGAATTATGCGTACGTCTTATATACATACATACATACATACATACATACATATATATATATATATATATATATATATATGTTTATGTATATATGAACATATAGGTAAATATGTATTTAACTTCGTGTAAATAAAGAAAGAATCAGTTGACTCTTTTTTATTCTTATATTCATTCATTCATACATTCATTCATTTTTCATTCATTCATTCATACATCCATTCA
>OU964980.1:2837227-2857227 GCA_918808275.2 Dolichovespula sylvestris
GATGATATAGGTTTGATTTTTTTCTGTATGTTTTAATTAAACAATTAAATAATTAGACACACGTGCGCATTAAATTAAACATGCATGGTAGAATCGTGAGTTCATTAAATATCTCTTCTCTCTGTCTCTCTCTTTCTCTCTAAAAAGAAAAAAAGAAATTAAATAAGATTAATACAATGACGAAGGTAGAAGGAAAATGACGTATCATAGTAATCCTTCTCGAAAGGATTAAGAAGGGAGGATCACCTTTTGAATCGTCCTGCGAATCGCGTACAAGTGCGTTGACCTTGAACCTAGCGTGCTCCTCGGTTCTTGCCAAGGTCAACGAACGAACGAATCGATCGAACGAAAAAAAAAAACGAGAAAAAAAGAAGAAAAAATAAAAAAGAAAAAATAAGAAAAAAAAAAAAGAAAAATACGTCCTTCGAATTTTAAAACTTCGATCGACGAGAAAAGGAACACCAAATAGCGAAAAGAAGAAGGGGAAGAAGAAAAAGAAACGAAATAAACGTTAAAGAAACGAAATGATTAGAAATGAAAGAATGGAGAAATAGAAATGGAAATGAGAGAAATATAATATAGTAATGGATGGGTCTATTAACATCTTCTTTCTCTCTCTCTCTCTCTCTCTTTCTCTCTCTGTTTCTCTCTCTCTCTCTCTCTTCCTCATCCTTTTCCTTTTTCAATCGTCATAATGAAAACTTGATGAGAGGGAAGCAAAAAAAAAAAAAGAAAAATTATTACAAAAAAAAAATGGAAGGACGCTAAACGTTTCCTCGTAATTTATTTTTTATTCTTACTTATTTATTTGTTTGTTTGTTTGTTTGTTTATTTGTTTCATTTCAAACGATACCAATCGATCTTTTCATATAACCTTCACGAAAATTGTAATCCATTGAATTCGATACTATTTCTAATTCGATTTCTTTCTCTCTCTCTCTCTCTCTCTCTCTCTATCTCTCTCTTTCTCTTTCTCTTCCTGTTTGCTTCTCCGTCTCCTCCTTCCGTCTATGTATATGAGTCTCTCTGTCTCTTTCTATCTTTCTTATTCTTTGTATTCAAAGTAGGATGAATCGAATGCGTAACCGATCGACATCGTACGGTATCGTAACTGTATAATACGAGAACTCGGTCTCTAACATTGGCTTTAACCTCACGAATATAATGCGTTATAATGTAATAATAATCTTTCTATTGAATTTTTCCCCATTAGTATTTCGTATTTTTCTTCCTTTCATTCTATTTTCTTTTCTTTTTGTTTTATTTTATTTTCTCGTTTATATATATATATATATATATATATATATATATATAAAATAACAATGATAATAATAACAATGATTATTATATAAATATAATTATTATAACGATAAGAATAATAATTATCGTTATTATTATTATTATTATTATAGGTAAATAGATCGTGTGATCGTTTAGTTTTGTTTTGTTTAATCGAACATTACGCCTCACAGATCATTTTGACAGATGCGACGTGCATACATTGCGACAACAATTATAATTTAAATATGTTATAACAACAAAGTGGTTGCGTGATATTACGTATATATTGAATAATACGTTGTATAAATATTTGACAGAAATATTATTATATAATGTATATTATCTCTCGACTACGTGTAAACATAATAATATTATGAAATAATTTTATTGCAAGATGTATTGCATATTGGTTATATAAATATTCGATAATGATGATATTATTTATTATATAATATTATTCTGACTATTGTACAATACTACTAAGAATATATGTTATATATATATATATATATATATATATATATATATATATATATACACATACACATGTATAGAGAGAGAAAGAGAGAGAGAGATAATAATAATATTAATTATTATTTATCTATTCCATTTTAATATCGTTATATATATATATACATATATACATATGGAGTTTCTGTCAAACTATTTCCGATCGAAATTAAAAACGATGCTTAAACGACTCCTTATCTTCATTCGGGATCGACACAGTTAACACAAAATTTACGCTTGATCGGTTCACCGATGAAATTCAATATTAGATATACTGCATCGTTTCGATTGCCCGATGACGTCAATAAAACTGGTCTCCCGAAGAGAGAAAAAGAAATGATAAGAGAATAATGAAGAGGAAAGAAAGAACACACAAAAAAAAAGAACAGAGAACAAAAAAGGAACAGAATAAAGGTGAAGAAGAAGAAGAAGAAGAAGAGGAGGAAGGAGAAGGAAACGCAATTTATTTTCGTCGTGTATCAAACTTCATCATAAAGGGAAAAAAAGAATATATATATATATATATATATAAAGAAAATATTGAATAATATATATTTATGTAGATACAGACAGACAGATAAACAGATAAATAGATGATATTACATGCAATAAGAAGAAGACAGTTATGACAATTTCAAATTTATCTCTATCCACCTATCTACCTCTTATACGTCATCGATCAGATTTAAATTCCTTCGTTCTTTCGAAATATAAGAATGCTATTATATAAAAAAAAAAAAGGATATAAAGAAAGGAAAAAAAAAAACAAACAAACAAGCAAAGAGAACAAACGAAAGAAAGAATGAAATACCACGAAATAAATTAAAAAACCGTGGAATATAGTAGATGGGGATAATTTAATCACAGATAAAAACGCTACAATAATTTTAACGTGACATGGTATTTAAATAAATTGAATTATTGTATTACTATACCGTAAGGGCAACACAAAAATTTTCATAAACACGTATGAAGATTATCGTTTAGACGTTTGTTCTACTGAGAAGTGAAGGAGAGAACGAGGGATGGACAAAAGGGGTTGGTGGGAGGGTGGCTAAGGTTTACTCAAGACGAACGGGAAAGTATGGATAAGATTAAACAATGGGGTTGGATAGAAATAGATTTCAAAATAAATAGAAACTGGTATTTTCGTTCACGTGTTCCCATATTCGCGATAGTAAACTCCATAAATGTATGTATTATATATATATGTGTGTGTGTGTGTGTGTGTATTTGTAAAGGCTTTTACAATGCAGTGTTTGTAAGACTATGGTGGCCCATCGAGTCTTTACGAGTATCTCTCTCTCTCTCTCTCTCTCTCTCTCTCTCTCTCACACACATTCTCTTTCTTCCTTTCTAAAAGACAGAAGAAGAGTCAAGAAGAGTCTTGCAAGATGCCACGAGTCTCGTTGTGTTGGTATAATCGTTTATTTCGCGTCGACCTTTGCAGGGCACTACGTCAAAATGTCAGACACGACCCCGCCTGGGAGAGAAAGAGAGAAGGAGAGAGAGAGAGAGAGAGAGAGAGAAATAGATAGAGATAGAAAAGAGAGAGAGAGAGAGAGAGAGAGAGAGAGAGAGAGAGAGAGAGAGAGATGGTAGGGAAGATGCACTGGGAACGTTGTAATGGGCTTACAAAGCGTAACAAACTGATGCGAGGTCAAACACACGACGGGCAATAAACACACCGAAAGACAAATGGGCCCTTAAGGTGCACCACACCGAGAGAAAGGGAAATATATATACATATGTGTGTGTGGGGGGGGGGGAGGGAGTGCATGTGTGTATGTATATATATATATATATATATATATATATATATATATATATATATATAGTATGCGAATATACTTGCCCTTTTCCGTCCCTTCGGGCGATACCTTGGAAAAATGGATTGGGTACTTCGCTTCCTTACATTTTTCATATATACGTACCTACGTACATACATACATACATCTATACATACATCCATATATATATATGTGTGTGTGTGTGTAAATAATACATATTGCTTTAGACTCGTAGGGGGGTATAATTATCGTGGATTTTTTTTACCAAATAACGGCGTATCGCTGTTTGAAGAGAAAAAAGAGAAAAGAGATAAGATAATGGAAGATAACGATGGGTGCATCGTGTTTTTGGGAGAAAAGAAAAAAGAGGAAAAATTATTGCAAACGAAGGAAGATGAAAGAACGTGAGACAAAGAGAGAGAGAGGGGGGGGGTGGAGGGCGAGGGAATAAATAAATAATTAAAAGAAAAAAAAAAAGAAAAGAGAAGAAGAAAGAACCGCTAAAAAATAAGAACGGCAAGAAAAAAACGAGCCGAAGATCGGCTACGAGAGATAACGGTGCCGAGGAAGAACGAGGTAAAGAAAAAGAAGAGAGAGAGAGAGAGAGAGAGAGACGAAAGAAATGAGATTAAAGAGAGAGAAAGGAAATGAAAAAGGACGAAGAAAAAAGAAATTATGAACAACGATTTCAATCGACGAAACGAATTAAAATAAAAGAACCAATGAAATTGATTTAACGCCAGGTTTCTACGTGGATGCGACAGAGAGAGAGAGAGAGGGAGAGAGAGAGAGAGAGAGAGAGAGAGAGAGAGAGAGAGAGAGAGAGAGAGAGGAACGAGGCGCGAGGTCAGGCGCGTTCGCGCGACAGGCAATAAACGCGTTGAGAGATAAATGGGCCCTTTACCTTTACTCTCCCACCTACCTACCCTTTTACACCCTCCTCGAACCTACCTTCCAGCAGGAATACGTCACCCTCCTACCCCACTCCAACGTTACTGGGCCCACTCGCGTTCTACGTTCGGGCCCAGCTCGTTCTTTGGCTAACAAACTCGGGTTGTTCATTTTCATCTTGGTATTTTTTTTAACCAATATATGCCGTTGTGCTAACATCGTATCAACGGCGTTAAAGCATAAATCCAATACCCTTCCCCTCCCTCGCCAAAGTCACCGCAAATACGCATACACACACACTGCCATCATCATCACTACCATATCACTACTATTCACCATCCCTACAACCACCATTATCACTACCGCCATATCACTACTATTCACCATCCCTACAACCACCACAATCACCACCACCACTACTACCCCTTTGGACTACCCCGTTGCACTTTGCATTGGTAGAACGCTTCAGCGAAACGCAAATTATTTATATTCGCGATGGATTTGAATTAACGTCGGGGAAGTGTAGACAATGTTTTTCTATTTTTCTTCTTTTTTGTAATAATTTTTTTGGATGTATTAATTTTCTTTTTTTTTCTTTTTTTTTAATATATATATATATATATATATATATATATATATATATATATATATATATATATCGCACACGGTACGTACGTTGTTACGCTAGCGAACATATATTTTTGTATATATATAGCGAATATATATTTTATATATATTCGCTATATAAATACAAAAGCGAATATATATATATATATATATAAAATATAAGTCTATGGCTATATATATATATATATATATATATATGTACGTATATACGTATACGTATTTGACATTCGTGTATATATATATATATTGTTATTTACATATATGTATTGTTTATTATATGTTTTAGTACGTGTAGATACACACAGACACACACACGTATATATATATACACGTGTACATATATATATATATATATATATATATATATACACATTCCAAAGATTGATTAGGATCATTTCCTTCTAAAGAATTGAACGATAATAAATCTGAAACTCCCAGTGTCCTGTCGCTCGAGGTAAGCAATAAAGAGACAAGGTATGGTAGATAAACGAGGCCCTTAACTCGAACAAGAACAACTAAAGAATTATTTCGAACCTAAAGACAGACTGACAGACAGACACAGAGAGAGAGAGAGAGAGAGAGAGAGAGAGAGAGAGAGAGAGGGAGAGATAGAAAGGTTCCTTGTTATATCTCTCATTTTAAAAATCGCACGAATATGAAAGACATTTACGAGAAGCACGTTATCGCGGTTAAATCGATTTACCCTTTATTTATAATAACAAAACGAGGAACATAAACATGATTTCGCAAACTCGCGTACATTCGTTTGCACGTTTGCAACGATATAACGGATCCGGTACGTTCCTTTGCAACGATAACAAATACGGTCTAAACGTTTGCAATAATAAATATTTTATTTATTAAAGTAACCTGGTAGATCTGGAGTCACCGTGTATATACATACATATATACATACATACATACATACATACATATATATATATATATATATATATATATATATATATATATATTTGCAAGAGATTACGACGAGAAATCCCTCGAAACGCCTACCACGCCCTCCTCGAATTGAATAAAAAACGAATAAAAAAAAAAAATATCACAAAATAAAACAAAATAAAAGATAGAAAAGATAAAAAAAGTGTCTCGAGAATGAACGAACCTTTCGCGTTTTCGCGTAAGCCGGCAGCTTCCCTTTAATATCGTTCGAACGACCGATTAAAAGTTTAACGCGTTCCATAAAAAAAAAAAAAAACAAAAAAAAAAAAAAAGAAAAAAAAGGAAAGAAAGAAAGAGCAAAAGACTCGACTTATGGTATATAAAAATTCTTGACGGTTATCGTTTTTTTTTTTTTTCTTTTTTCTTTTTTATAATCTTTTTCCTTTTCTCTGTCATTTCAGATGCCGCAAACGGTGCCTTCGGCGGCCGGCTATTCGCCGTCCTTCGATTACAGTACCTTTCAATTCGATCTGTCCCTTCTTCCTGATGATTACGGTATCGGCAATGGTCAAAACAATTTGAAATCAACCCAGATCAAGCAGGAGGCCTGTTCGCCGCCCCGTCCTTGTTCGCCGATAACTATTACCCCAAAGATAACAACAACTACGTCGACAAACGCGATAACAACGACTACGGGCAATTATTCGAGCCCTACTTATACCGGTGGTACCACCGGCCCTTGCGAGTTACCATTGTCGCCAAATTATTCCCACGAAAATTCACCGGGTTATCCTACGAGCCCTTATTACGTACCTAGGAGTCCCCAAAGCGCACAGTTTTATCCGACCAGTCCTGAACCACCCACTAGCAAACAACCGATCAAAAGAGAAAAGAGTCTCGACCTTCTTGCAATACTTCAAGAATCCAGGTAAAACTCTATCGTCCATAGATTTATTTAAATAATTTCTATACAATGTGAAGTAGAAAGTATTCCGTACGCCGATCGATTCGAAACGTAACTTTATGAAATTATAATTTATTAAGTAATTTTTTCTAAACACTGAGTACGTACATATTCTTGGATATCTTTTGCATAGATGTAGTGCGAGAAAAAAAAATTAATTAGTTGATCGAGTAACTTACGAAGTTAACGAGAACAAATGAAAAAAAAAAAAAAGAAAACGACGGAAATATAAGATTATTGAGTTATTCGTAGTGTTCTTATTTCGAAATATTTAGCGGAAGTACTTATAACGTAAACGCATCATCGCATTATACTTTCCTAAATTACGATTGACCCCGTCGTTATTAATCATTGATTAATTAATTGTTCACTTTTACTTTGTATCATTAAATTAACTTAAATTACGCTTCCTTTCTTCTACGAATTTCTAAAAATTTCGTAATCGTGTAGGAATATTCGTTACCTTCATATTTCGCGCAAGTTTTTCGATTTTTTCCCTTGTTAACATTGTCGAATTACTCGATCAACTAATCCTTCTCTTTCTTCTATTTTTGCACTATATCAATACTAAAGATTTCCAAGAATATCTACAAACTCGTTTGCTTATGAAAAATGATTTAATAAACTATCATTTCATAAAGTTCCGTTTCAAATTGATCGGCGTACGAATACTTTCTATACCCACTGTACGTATAATTGTAGGATTAAAATATACACAAGACCGATGTTACATAAATCCGATCGATTAATCGAAACACATCGGTAAGAACGGTTAAACAATGTTTTCAGACTCTTGGCCGAGAGTCTTGGATATCGTGAGGATTCGACGGATTGCACGGTACCGTGTACACCGCCGAGAACCGAGGAGGATATTTACAACAGTTTGGACGCCGATTTTTTTGCTAAAAAAGAGGACACCGGTAGTAGTACCGTCCAAGGTCAACATCCATTGTTAAAGGAGATACTTTTCAAGGAGGAGCCACGTTCGGCAACGAACAGCGTATGCAGTAACTCTCCTTCCTCATCGTCGTCATCGTCGTCGTCATCGTCATCGTCGTCGTCATCGTCGTCATCCTCCCCTTCTTCGTCCTCGTCCTCGTTATCGTTATCGTTATCGTTATCATCACCCTCGTCGTCCTCGTCCTCGTCCACGTCCTCGTCGTCCTCTTCGACCTCGTCCTCGTCATCGTCGACTGCTTCGTCCTCTCCAGGACCCATCGAGTACGAGAACACCTCGCCATTACGCGAGTTACTCTTCAAGGGCGTTAGAAGGGATTACTGTATGAACAATACTCATCAACAACAATCGTCCCCGATTAAGATTATCAATGAACCGACGAAAATAGAGAGGCAACGGGAGGACGTTACGAGGATTAATCCGTTAGAGAGGGAGGAGGAATTGTTCAAGGACAGTGAGAAAAGTGATCATCAATTGTTACGCGAGGTATTGCGGGATACGAGCTTTCAAAGGAAATACAATTTGAGACCGGTGGATCTTGGAGGGGTTGGTACCGGTTACGTCGAGGACATGGAGCCTGGCGAATGCGTCGGTGATCTTGCGAGGGAACAGATCGAACCGGTGCTTAGTCTTGCGATTCAACAACTACAGAAGGATTTTGATAATACCTGCGTTGCCCTTGGTATTCATCCGGGTGAGTCTAGGTCAAAATTACGTACTATCTTTCTCTCTCTCTCTCTCTCTCTCTCTCTCTCTCATCTTATTTTATATCTTTTCCATTTCTAAATAACTTTCGAGGATATCCGTAGTCCCTATTGATCATCTTTCTCAAAAAAACACATTTCACCGTACACGCGTTGTACAGGGTGTATACAAAATATGTGTAAAGACTATCATAGGGCCGTTCTACAACTTCGGATCGGTAGACACTTACAAAAGAAAAAATAAGCGCGTGCAAATTTGTCCTTGACTTCGAAATTGAAGCTCACATTTTTTTTTTTTCGTGCTTGCATCGTAAAAGTGTCAAAGGAGTAGCATTGGTCGAAAGGTCAACCGTTCGCTTGAAAAATGATTTTCAAAAGTTCCAATACGTCTGAAACAAAATTTATTTCTAATATGTTTACATTTCATAGGACATAAAGACTCTCTCGATAATCTTTGCGCATACTTTTTATAAACCCTGCACACGCGTATAACACATTAATTTCTTTATTATTCAATCGCGTCGATATTTAGAAATCATAAACCGGTGGGATTAGATATCTCGTAACGGGATTCGAGCCTATAATCGATCGTACGTAATCGTTAGGAGGTTAAAGAATTATAAGGGATTAAAAATGTCACGAGTTCGACGTTGGCAAAAGGAATGGAATGAAAGAAGAAGAAGAAGAAGAAGAAGAAGAAGAAGAAGAGATAAAAGTAAAAAATAGAAAAAGAGGAAACAAATAAATATTATACTATACATAATAAGACGTATATATACATATATATATATATACATATATATATATATATATGTGTATGCATACATTTATATATCCTTGACTATTAATTAGAATTATCGGACAGTTTAAAACGTGGACGTATGGATAACATATGATCGATCCGATTGGATCGATCGATCTCTCGATCGAATCCATTCGATGCTGCTACCTTGCCCCGGGCGAGGATTCTTAACATATTATTAACCATGTAGCCTTACCTAAAACTAAACTAAACAAGCTAAACTAAATTAGCTGGCTAAACTAGCTAGCTAGCTGGCTGACTAGCTAAGTTGCTTGCCTGGACTTTTAACCGTGATTTTGGCTTACCTATATAATAGTTTAGCTGGCTAAATGGCTGACTGGTTAACCAGTGAGAGACAAAGAGAGAGAGAGTCTCTCTCTCTACTCGTGAAATCTTTTCGATGCACGCGACCGGTTACCCCATTAGTTCGCTCTCAGAGGCACAATATGATGTCACGTTTCGAATAAATTACCTAGTCACGCGGCCGAACAGGAGATTACTCGTGTAAGTCTTTCACGATTGAGGTTACGAAATTTCGGTTCTCTCCTCAAGGTCACACGCTACGCTCTTTTTATCCCCGTTGATATTTTTACTACGTCTCGTAACGATATAAAATATTAACCACCGTGAAACTTTTCGTTTGTATCTCGCTTTATCTCTCTCCTTCTATCATTCTCTCTCTCTCTCTCTCTCTCTCTCTCTCTCTCTATTCGTCTATCTCTATCTTTTTCTCTGTTCGTTCATTTTTTTTTTCTTTCCTCTTCTTCTTCATCTCAATTCGATTCGATAATCCGACGGCTATACACAAACGCGTATTTAATCGCTTTAAAATTTTCTATTATAAAATCGAATTGATCTTAACGTTTGACGAGTGATTAATCATAGACGTAGGTTAAGAGTTTGCAACGTCGTTTAAATAATTTTTTTTAATGCGAACGGACACGTGCACATCGTGCACGTCTTTCTGGATGTAAGCGTGGAATGATTCGATCGTTCGGTAACGATCTTTCGGATCGGCATAAAAAAAAAAAAGAAAAAAAGAATAAATAAAAGAGAGGACAAACAAAAAAGATTTATTCGTACGTTCTTATAGACAGGACGAAGATGTTAATATCTAACATCCAAAAATAAAGAAAAAAGAATTTCGAGGAATTTCGAGGAATTTCGAAAAAAAAATTCGATCGATCGTTATCCGACTGGTCATTTAATCGTCGATCATCCGAGGCGGGTTATATATTTTATTTTCACTTTCATTAATTCGTTTCATATTAAATATCGTTTTTTATATATTCGTCGTACTTTTTTAATTAACGCATATTTTTTTAATTTATTCGTTATTATTTTATCGTTCAGAGCCTAGACGTTGGAGCGCGGCGGACGTTGCAGCGTGGGTTCAATGGGCAAGGAGACAATTGCAATTGCCGTCCGTGCCATTGGAAAGTTTCAACGTCGATGGTGCAACTTTGGCATCCCTGACGGAGGAGGAGTTCTGTCAAAGAGCACCTCAGGTTAGTGACACGGGGGTTGCAGGCTGCAGGGTGCAGAGTGCAGGGTACAACCGGTCGATATAATAAATTTACGTAGTCGATGAAATTACAAAATATAATTAATTATAATTTAGATTTAATTGCGTTAACGAAATCGCAAACGTGATTACTTCGAAACGAAACAAATATAATTGCTTTGTAATTAACAAATATAATTGAATCGAATCGCTTTGAATATCGTACAAATCCATTTTTCGCGAAGACGTAATATCTGATTCGAAAGTTATGCGACGTAATTAACTCTAATTCATTTTTACATTCATAATATTAATTGCCGATGAAATATCGTATCATCACTTGGATTATCATTAATAATTCGATTAATTTTTGGAATTTTTCTGACCGACAAAAATTTCATGATCGATTGATCGAAAAAAATTTTCCTTCGTTCACGCTCGAATTTTGATACTCCCAACGTTTATTGTGGGTTATAATACTTGATGGTGCGTTAGCATTACCCGAGGTAATATTCAAATGAAGCCTTTTTATTTCTTTTTTTTTTTTTTGACATATTTAATAGAAATTTCATTTAAAAAAAAAATTGGTTCGATTCAATCGAAATCCTATATTTAATGTTTCACGTTTTGTCGACTTTGAAAGCGGCGTGTGTCGATTTCAGATCACCAAGAGTACAAATTTCTTTCAACTAATACTGCGAAAACGATCGCATTGTAAACTTAAATCAATTTAATATTAAAGAAGAAAAAAAAAAGAATACATAAAACGAGCGTATCAAAATATACCAATATTTTTCAAACCAGTCAAATACAAAACCTTGAATACCTCCATACAATGTAAAATGGACTTACACAATTTTCAAAGAAAACTCTACTCGATTAAGAGATAATTGAAGGAAGTTCTTTTTTTTTTTCTTTATTCAATCGTCTCGTTTTTAATTATCAATTTGTCGTTGTCGTCGTCGTTTTGAGCGTATCCTTTTTTTTTTTTTTTTTTTTTTTTAATATCGATCGCAAATTTCAATTCACCGAGGAAACGAGCAAGAAGCGCCGTCGATAGTTTCGTCGTAAAATCATTAAGGATCGAGGATTAAAACGAAGGGTCGAGAATTTTGTACGAAAAAAAAAAAAAAAAAAAAAAAGAAAAAGAAAAAGAAGAAAATGAGCGACTATAATCGGTTGAACGTTATTTTTAAGAGAGAGAGAGAGAGAGAGAGAGATCCTGATAACTCGAGATGACTCATGTACATACGTAATAAATGTCCCCTTAAAAAAAAAAAATCGGAGAAAATCGACGCGCGAAGCGATATCCAATTAATTTTTTTTTTCCTTTTTTTTTTGTTTCTTTTTAGGAATTCTTAAAATTTGTTACGTGGAACGCAGATCGGACAATACGCATATATCCAGGAACACTTGGCAGAAGAATTGCGATACGAGCAAGACGATTGAAGAGAGAAAGAGAGAGAGAGAGAGAGACATAGAAAAAAAAAAGGAGAGAAAAAAGACCTCGAAATGTCTAAAGTTGGTTATTATCGAGATGGATGTAATCGTTGCAAAAAGAAAAAAATTAAATAATTAAAAAAAATTAATAACACACATACACACACACACAAGGGCCGTGAGCTGTATATCTATTCGTTCGTTTGGATCAAACGAAAAGAAGGTCAATTATCAAACGAGACCAGAACCAAATCATCTCAGTGACCCCTTATCGAAGTTGCCAAGATTATATATATATTTTTTTTTTATTCGATTATAAGGTTATCGTACCCGAACCAATTTTTACGAACAATTCTCGTAATTACACAAAAAATCTCTCTCTCTCTCTCTCTCTTATCGCATAGATTTTCTCTTCTCTCGTTGAGCTCGTAAACAATTCTAATATCATTCTTGTTACAAGGTTATGGACCTGTCGTCGATATCGCCCAAAAACTGACCATTAAAATTACGGATCGTTACATATATATACATATATATATTTATATATATTATATATTTTTCCCCCACTCCTTCCAATTTCTAATTTATCGCTTCTTCCTTCCACCACCCTATACTCTCTTTACACACCTAGAAAAAAAAATTAAATAAATAAATAAATAAATAAAACAACGTAAAAGTAGGAAAGATTTCTACTTATCGAATCAGATCGAACGTTGAACAAATTTTCAATGCGATCTAATCGATACTTTTTGAAAAACATTTTGTTGTTCGAATAACATATATATATATATATATATATATATATATATATATATATATATATATATTTATATTATCGGAACAATTCTCTTTCGTAGGAACGGAACGCAATGGTCGAGAAACGTTCTCTCGATGACCGGCGCAAGGTCCGGTGAAAGTGAATTTCCTGGAAAGCACAACGTGCGTCGTCTCCTCCGTGCGCGTTCTTTCCGTGTAATCTGCACGCGCTCTCCTTATGTACCTGGTGGTGCGCAATAGTTAGCCGACGTGACTAAGCAATAGACGCTCTAATAATAATACGCACGCTCATCTCGTTCGTACGTACGTTCGTTGTAATATTTGTTTGTTTGAAAAATATGAAAAAGAAAAAAAAAAAAATTTTTTTAAATTAAAAAGACATAAGAAAGACGATTGTCGACCGATATCACCGAACTAACGTTATCGTTTATGATCTTTATTAATCATTATCGATCGTCGTCGTCGTCGTCGTCGTCATCGTTGTCGTTATTATAACAATGATAAATATCCGAAGAAAAATATTATCTACATTCGATCGTTGATAAAACGTTTATTAATAATACACTCATCTCGTTCGTTGTTAAAAAAAAAAAAAAATTGAAATTAAAAAAAAATAAGTGCAAACGATATATCTCTTACGAAAGACTATCCGGTTGATATCACCGAAATAACATATTATTTATAATCTTTATTAATCATCATTATCATCCATCGTCATCATCATCTTCATAATCATCGTAATTGTTATTAATAATAATAATAAATATCCGAAGTAAACTATTACCCATATTCGTTTATCGATAATAATCCTGGATAAATGTTCGACCGATTGCAACGAAAATTCTTTACAATTGACTCATCGAGATTGCTCGATAATATAACAAGTAAATGGCTTACTCACCCGATCGCTAACTCGGTAACTCACTAACAACTCACTAACTAACTAACTAACTCGCTCGTTTATCATAATCCGAACAATATTACCGAAAAAATAAATGTCAATCGTTCGAACGTATCAACTAAGGATTCTTATACGATCGATTCATCGAAATGTCTATTAGATCTATATCGTCGATAACGATCATCATCGTCATCGTCATCATCATCATCATCATCATCATCATCATCATCATCATCATTACCATAGTTGTCGTCACCGTCAACGTTCTCCGGCTAAGTATATAAGTGCATTCTCTCAGCTTCCCTATGTACTCGTATCGATTCGCGGAAGATTTCGAAAGAGATCGATGCACCGGTACACCCATACATACATACATATATATATATATATATATATATCACCAATTACATATACATATACATATACATATATTTATATATATATATATATAAATGCATATACACACGGAGTTTTATATACTTACTCACACTAACTTAAGAAACTCTGTTAGGGCAGAGCGCATAACTGCACCCAAGGTGCTCTCTCTCTCTCTCTCTCTCTCTCTATCTCAATCTTTCTTTCTCTTTCTCTGACTCGGTATCGTTAACTCTGATTGGCGTTCAGCTACGTGCTCGACCATACCTGATTGGTCGAGCTCTTCGAACGATTCGCAAAAGTAGGTCAACGGCTCTCTGGCGTTATCCGAATGCCTCCTGACTCTGCTTTGCTCCGAGTCTTCGCATCGACATTACAGCTTTCCTACTGACTCCTCTTTTCCTCCTCCTCCTCCTCCTCCTCCTCCTCCTCCTTCTTCTCTTTCTTCTCCTCATCCACCTCTTTCACCTCACTTCTTCGGTACATCGCGAACAACAAGCCCGCTTTCTCTTCTCTCTTTCTCTCAAAAGCCACAACGTTAGCCAGGCTAAGAGCAACGGCCTTACAGACTCCAATAAAGGAATTCTAACGCGTGTCTCTCTCTCTCTCTCTCTCTCTCTCTCTCTCTCTCTCTCTCTAATTCTTTTTTCCTTCCGTACTTGGTCGATCTCATTTTTTATTTTTATTTATTTCTTTATTCATTTTTTTTTTTTATTTCGTCTCCATTCGAACTTCTCCTTCCCTTCGTATTTCATTTTTATTTTTATTTCTATTTTATTTTTATTATTATTATTATTTTTTTTTTTTTCACTTACCAACTCTATCTCTCACCATCTCCCATCTCTCGTCGGATCGTTCGTAATTTGCTTTCCACCCTCCCCCCTCCCCCTACCCCATTACTCACCGTTAGTGTTTATTTATATCCGTTGAAATTCGTTTCGTGCATTACGTCCTGGCTCGCGTCGTAACTCGTCGACTTTTTTCTTTTTTTTTTTTTCTTTTTTTTTTTTTTACGAAAGAAATTTTTTCTCATACGCACGAACGATCGATCGATCGATAGATCGGCTATCAACGTTGGATCACGTTGGATTGCATCGTCGCGCTTTAGATACTTTAGTTTATACTCGTTGGCGCGAGACTTGCGCAAAACGTTCGACGTAAAACCGATCGTAAAAGAAATATATACGTGTACATATAAATGTGTGTATATATATATATATATATATATATATATATATGACTGTATCGTTACGAGGCTCGATAACAATTCACTTTTTTTATTTTCATTTTTATATTTATCCCGACAGAGACACGTTTCGATACGTACAATCGAACGAACGTAGTTCTCGCGATTCGAACATTCTAAAAATCGAAGTCAATCGAGTTTTCGCGAGGGTGACATGAATCAAATCAAATCAAATCAAATCAAATCAAATCAAATCAAATCAAATCAAATCATATTAAATCAAATCAAATCAAATCAAATCAAATCAAATCAAATCAAATTAAAAAAACAAAAAATAAGAGAAAAAGAGTTCCGAAGAAAATGGAAAATAATGTATATAATGATGTCGTGCAAAGGGGATTGGGTGATGGCAATTAAAAGATCTTACGAACGATATTCCACTTGACCTGATATATTTTTATTCGAGACTTTCGAGAACGTCCGATCGAAAGGGTTCCTCACCCTTCGACCCTCGTCGAGTATAATATTAACCAATCGGCGAATAAATTTATGATAAGTACTCGTCAAGTTCGGTCAGTAATTAATCGATCGATCGATCGATCGATCGATTGATTGATTAATTAAATTAAAACGCTAGATTTCGTAATCATCCTGACGGACACTAACTCGCTTTTGGACACTTTTGGAAAGTTCTCTAAACACACACACACACACACACACACACACACACATACATGTGTGTGTTCGTGCGCGGGTGTATGCCTATAAAAATTTCTCTAATCGTCCACGACTCATGTCAATTTCTCACGATGATGTTACAGTGCGGCGGGATGTTACACGCGCAATTGGAAATTTGGAAAGCCGCGGTCGAGGAATCGCCTAGGAATACATTGGCTGCATCATGGAGTCCAGCTGGCGTTGTACAAACGCCGGTAAATCCTGTAACAACCACACCTACGCCGGCGGTTGTCAATGTTAACTCTGTCAACGTCAAAGGTTCGACTTGTACAATTGATTTTTCTGACGGTAAGAAGATACGTATAAGAAAAAAAAAAAAAATACACACACGCACGCACACACGCACGCACGCACACGCGCGTATATTGCCCGATCTCAGAGAAAAAAAAAAGAAAAAAAACAAAAAAGGAAAAATGAAAAGAAGCTTTCACCGTATCGGTGACGTAATTTGAATATCGAGGAAAAGAAAAAGAAAAAGAATGAAAAAAAAACAAAAATAAATAAATAAAAGAAAAAAAAAAAAAAAGAAAAATTATTAGAAAAAGAAAAGACACACATGTAAGACGTGATATCCGAGAAATTATCCCCAGTGTCCTCAGGCAAAACTAATAATTCTTTACAGACGAGGACGATGATTGCGTCAACGGTCAAACAACGGGTGGTAACAACGTTAATGGCTCTAATCCACCTGGTAAAATGCGCAATGGCGGTTCCCATATACACCTGTGGCAATTCTTGAAGGAACTACTACAGAGCCCTGGGGTACATGGTTCCTGTATACGTTGGTTGGATCGGGGAAAGGGTGTATTCAAGATCGAGGACTCGGTTAGGGTTGCCAGGCTATGGGGTAAACGTAAGAATCGTCCAGCGATGAATTACGACAAGCTTAGCCGTAGCATTAGGCAGTATTACAAGAAGGGTATAATGAAGAAAACTGAACGCAGCCAGAGACTTGTCTATCAATTTTGTCATCCTTATTGTCTCTGAGGAAAGAGGAAAAAAAAGAGAGAGGGAGAAAGAAAGGAAAAGAAAAGAAAAGGATAGTAGATAAGGGATAAGAACAAAAAAAAAATTCAACGAGAAGAACGAGAAAAAAATACCATGCAATACAGAATAAACAAACAAACAAACAAACAAACAAACAAGCGGAGATAATACGAATAACAGAGATCAGTCTGCATTTGATGGAAAGGTTTGGGCTTGGGGGAGGGAGATAAAGTAAAGAAAAAAATAATAATAATAATAACAAAGGGTAGAAAGACAAACAGGGTTACATATAATACATATGTATATATATATATATATATATATATATATATATATATATATATGTATATATATATATACATATGTATAATCGAAACGACCTCCGTCTTTTTCTACGTACGATTCCGTCCGAGTGTTCGTTTTCTTCACCCTCGTCGTTCCAATTAGAAACCAATTAGAATGGTTCCTCTCCCTCAATATTATATATATATATATATATATATATATATATATATATATATATATATATATACACATTGACGTGTATGTATATACGAATGTATGGTTTACTTTTTGTCTGTGCCGCGAAGAGGAATCAGTGCGGAGGTCGATAAATGGTATAAATAAAATATGAAACACAAAAAGGAAATAAAAAAAAAATTAAACAAAATTAAAAAGAATACATATATAATAATAATAATAATAATAATAATAATAATAATAATAATAATAATAATAATAATAATAACAATAATAATAATAATGTTAATGATAATATTGATAATAATAAAGACGAGAAAGTGGGGAAGGTTTTTTCACGGGGGAGGGATAGGTTGGGTGGAACACACAGGGGTCGGGGGGGGGGGGTGCGGTAGGAAGACAAACGTGTTAAAGAAAATTCTCAGATCAATGAGATCCGGCATGTTATACGATTTTATCTTCATTTCAGAGATAATCTCGTAACATCAGCTGGGTACCACCTTAGTACGCCCGTTTTGGGCGATATTATATATAGATATCATATACATATATATATATATAAATACACACACACACACACACACACACACACACACACATATATATATATATATTGAAAATTTTATTTTTTATGTTTATTTGTACTCTTTATTTCCTCATACTCATTGACTTTCTCTTTTCTCTTTTGGATAAAACGCACGATCTCGAGTACAACAGGTTGTTGGAAGCCCATTTTATGTTGGTATGGTAAATACCGGAGAAAGAGAAGGAGAGAAAGAAAAATGGGATGAAAGGGGAATGACAGAGAAAGAGGAAAAGAGAGACGGAGAGAGAGAGAGAGAGAGAGAGAAAGAGAGAGAGGAAAAGAGAGAGAGAGAGAGAAGAAACGAGATAGCCTGATAATTTTTTTTCTCCTTTTTTTTATTTCTTTTTTTTTTTTTTTTGAGGGCATCAGTTCGACCTTGCGGTTTTCACCTGGCTTCTTCTTCATCTCTTTCTTCTCTTTCTACTTCTTCCTCCTCCTCCTCCTCCTCCTCCTCCTCCTCCTCCTCGTTGTCGTCCTTTTTCTTTTTTCTTGGTATTTGGTTGTGTTCAGCTTCTTCGAGAAGATCGAGACCACAAGGACGACGTAAAAGACGTCGTCGTCGTCGTCGTTGTAGTTGAGGTCGATTCGAAGATGTTCCAAGTGCCTCAAGGTCACCCTTGTGAGAGATCGTGCAAGTAAGTAAGGATAAAAAAAAAAAGAAAAAAAGAAAAAAAAAAAAAAGAAAAATGAAAAAATAACGAAACTAAACAAAACGAAAGGAAACGAAACTGTGAGAATAAAATTGAATGATAAAAAAGAAATGGAAAGAGATCAAGAGAACAAACAAATTTTACGTTACGTTAAAGTATCCCCATCGTAAGATAACAAAGAATAAACATAAATTTACAAATTTAAATAAACATAAATTCTTTTCCTTCCTCTTCGTCGTCTTCTTCGTCTTCTTCTTCTTTTCATTGTTTTTATTTTCTTTATTTGAAAAAAGGAAAAAAAGAACAAGAATGACCGTAACAGTTCGTTCGTTTTGTTTAGTGACGGCAATATTTAGTTATTATTAATTTGTAACAGTTTAATGCAGTAATAGTTGCAACAGTAGTAGTTATAGTAATAGTAGTAGTGATAGATCGTAGTTGTTTGTTGTTGTTGTTGTTGTTGTTGTTGTTGTTGTTGTTGTTCTGGGTGGAGAGAATCTCGAACGGAGAACAGGGAACACAGGAAACGATAATAATTTTCCTCTAACCTCTGTTCTCACGATTGCTTGCTGGTAACCCCCGCCGTTACGCCGTCGACTTTTCTATACTATTTTATTTTTTTTTTTATTTTATTTTATTTTATTTTTTCTCATTTCTTCTTCCTCTTCCTCTTCTTCGTCTTCGTCTACTTCTTCTTCGTCTTTGCCTCAAGCGAAAAATTATATCCACGGAAAAACCGCGAACGATTTAATGCGATCGTCTATCGATCGAATGGAGATCGTATAGATCGTAATAGATCTCGGATAGATTTTGAACAGATGGATCATACGCGTGTTCGAACGAATATATTGTTTGTTTTATCGGCGAACAATTAAAATTAGAATTTATTGTTCGTTCGTACGATCACCCCCTCCCCTCTCCTCCCCTCTCCGCTCACCACCACTCTCCT
>OU964980.1:2862227-2867227 GCA_918808275.2 Dolichovespula sylvestris
ATATATATATATATATTTATATACAATGGTTGAGAACGTGGCTGAGAGAGGAGAGCGTATAACAACTACCGCCATTTTTCATGTTTTTTCGCGATCGAAAGTCGGCGAGAGAGGCCGGATTTGCGTCACGATGTCTTACATACATACATACATACATACATACATATATACATACATAAATACGTACATACGTGTACATACATAAATACGTACATACATAGACACACGAAATACCCTTTCTATAAACTGATATAATACACGTATCCAATGGTTTACAGGGATATTTATAATATCACTCCGTTTATAGATTTAATACACAGGGTTATTAGTTAGGCTAAGGTTTCTTTCGGATCGGTTCGTTAAAAAACTTTTTCCAATGGATTATCCTAAAGATCTTTTATTAAACTTCGTTACAATATTTTTCTTACGAGTATATTGAAATTTCTTTTTTTTTTTTTTTACGGGATAATATTTCTTATATATGAGCTGTAGTTTCATGTTTTTATACGTAGAAGTCTAAAGGGTCTGTGAATTGGATTAATTGATTGATTTTTGTTTTCTTACGATCATTTCGGTACTTATCGATCCATTGAAAAACTTTTAGCCGATCTCATAGAACGCATGCATATATAATTTACATAAACACGTATATACATTAGCTTTACCGGTCTTCGTTCTCTGCAATATACGAAAGTTCGCGTTAACTTGAAGCTTTATACATATCCTGACTTAATTAATTTGTCAAGTACAATTTTTATTTTCTTCTTATTTTTTGTTTATTTTTTTTTTTTTTTGATCGAGAAAGAAAAGAAAAAAAGATAAATGATCTTTCAGAGTGATGATCTTTCGAGGGATCTTACGATACGAACCCGTAAGATACGAATTTGAGAAATTTGTGTTTGTATATATAAATATATAAATATACGAGAAGATAAACGAGAGATAAAAAAATAATTAAGAGTGATCTAACTTGGTGATCTATATATAAATATATATATATATATATATAGATCCATTTACAGTACATTACATGTTACGACGGTACATACAGAACTACGTGCTGTAATTCTTTTTTTTTACGAATATAAAGATCGTACACACATTAAAGTACTTCGAAATTGTATATTTATGTACCGTAAATGGATCTACATATTGAGAAGATAAACATATTATATATAAATATATGTATATGTTATTTATCTTATATACGATTAAATACGTAAGTAAGCGGCATCTCACATTCGATGTTATTAAAACAATTAAATTAAATTAATTTCTTTGTTCTCCTTCTTTATTTTTATTGTTATTTCTTGTTTTTTAATTAATTTTAAATCCTTAAGAGACAGACGCATTGTTGTTCGTTGCTTTATTTATGTGACCATTGAAATATCTACGATTTGACTCGATATTATGAATTGAGATCGATCGTATTTGTGGACAATAATGATAAAACGTTGACAATAATAATAATAATATTAATATTAATAATAATAATAATAATAATAATATTAATAACAACAACAATAATAATAAGAATAATAATAATAATAATAACAATAATAATTATAATTATAATAATGGCGATAATATATAAATATATATAAATATATATATATATATACACACATATATATATATATATATTTTATTAAACCGAGAGATGTTATCATTGTTCTTGTAGTGTTTTACTAACACAGAGAAACGTGAGAAACGAAAAAAAAATTTATTTATATATATATATATATATATATATATATATACGTATGAAAAATAAAAAAAAAATATTACAAAAATTAACAATAACAATAACATTAATAATAATAATAATAATAATAATAATAATAATAATAATATTAATATTAATAATAAAAATAATAATAAGAGAAAAGTTTTGAAAAAGTGTAGAAATTTTTTTAATCGTCCCTCCGTCCTTTAATTATTATTATTATTATTTTCTTTTTGTCTATTTCTCATAACTTTTGCTCCTCCTTTTTTTCAGCCCTTAATAATTATCATCGATCGATATCATTGAAGGTCTTATATCGTGATCTTCGCTCTTGACAATCTTTTATGTATTTCCCATCGGAATGTTGGGTGATGGGTTGTCATGGATCGTGATCCAGCAGGTAGTTATTTTTAACGAAAGAATAAAAAAATAAGAGACGTTCGTAATTCGAACGTGAATATTTTCAGTTGAATTTTCGTGTTCGGAGGACGGAGCGAAAGTGTTCGTGCGCGTTCGTGTTGTTATCGAGTGAAAGTTTCTCGTGAAACGGTTCGGGGCCTAATCGTTCACGAAAGTAAGTGAATCATCATCGTGATCATCATCGTCCGATGACGTCATTGAAGTATATAAGACCAACATTCCGCGTTTCTGTATTTTCTTTTTTCTCTTTCATTCGTTTCATTTCATTTCATTTCATTTCATTACATTACATTTCATTACATTTCATTTTATTTTATTGCGTTATGAATAATTTTATTATTTTTCACTTCGCGAAACGCGAACGAATGAGAGGGTTCTAAAAAAGAGAGATGGAAGATCCTCTCGAAGTAAATGGATTATGGATTATAGTGATCGAGAAAGAGAGAGAGAGAGAGAGAGAGAGAGATCTACGTAAAAAAACGTAATCATAAGTTCCGATGGAAATAATGATAAGGTATTGCTTCTCGAACTTTTTTTTATTTATTCGTTTATTTATTTCTATTTTATTTTATTTTATTTATTTATTTATTTATTTATTTTTTTTTTTTTTTTTGAAAGAATACAAAATAAACGCATTAGGGATCCATCCTGCAGATCTCTACGTCAATTTTCATTCGAAATTGTTTCGTTCGATGACGAATGCAAAAGGTAAAAAGGAAAAATAAATTTCCTTTTCACTCTTCGTTATTTCTTTCATTTTATTTTTTATTTATTTATTTATTTATTTATTTATTTATTTTTTTTTGTCAACATTCGTCCGTTCGTCGATCTATCGATCTCAAATTGGACGTTGCATCGAGTTTTCGATTCGTCTCGACGGATTCCTTTTCCTTTTCTCACGTCCGAAAAGAGAAATAAGAGAAGGAGAAGGTAAACGAAAACAAAGAAAAAAAAACAAAAAAATAAAAAAATAAAATAAAAGGAATTCGTTTCGCGTATTGGTCGAAAGTAGTTAAGGAAAAGAAGCTTTTGAGGATCGACACCGATGGAATTAAACGCGAGGTCAAAAGGTTAAAACGATAGGAAGGAATTCTTAAAGTCTGGTATATGTACGCGATGGTGGAATGGATGAGGGATGATGGAGGGGGTAGAGAAGAGGGGAGGGGCGGGCGGTGAGGGTAAGGGAGAGAGAAAGAGAAAGATGAGGGAGGCAAACGAACTCCTTTCGTTCTTCGATCTCGAACGGAGATCTCGAGGAGAGATGGACAGATTCGAGAAAAGGATCTACAGAGAGCAGCACCTTCCTTCGATCCAGATACGCGGAAGTATAAATCAAAACTCGTGCTTGAGATCATTTTATCAGATAATTATCTTCTTATAACCATGGATATATATATATATATATATATGGTTTTATATTTTATATTTTATATTTTATTATACATATTTTATATATTGCGTTTATATATTTTATTGTTATTTAATTTCACTGTACCTCCTTATTCCTCCCTCTCTCCACGATAATTCAAATCTTTCGTATAAAAAATATTGAAAAATTTCGTATATACTTGTGTAGAAGAATAAATCGTTCGTTTCGTTTGTAAAGAATCGAATGAAAAGTTGTTTGTAAGAATGATTTCGCGAAAAGAAAATTTTTTTATTACAACGAGAATAAAATCTAACAGAATTTCGATGTATATTTCAATTAGAAAAAATCTTATATATATATATATATATATAAAATTATAAATTATAGTTATTATTATTATTATTATTATTATTATTATTATTATTATTATTATAATATAAAATATAGAAATTTTTCTAATTTAATAGAAACATGTTCGGCTGTTACGTTTTAATTAAAAAAAAATTTTATTTCAATTGTATATAAAAGTATGAAAGAAATTTCTATATTTCTATAATTCTAATCAAAAATTTTATCGCAATTAAAAATACGACTCTCTAATAAATTGGAGAAATTTCTACACGCACACGCACACACACACACACACACATATATATATATATATATATATATATACATAATTTAAGAGACAATTTAATTATAGTAAAATTTCTTTTCATTTGAAAGAAAGAAAAAAAAAAAAAAGAAAACCAAAAAAAAAAGTACAAAAAGAATATAAGCGAAAAAAAAAGAAGAAGAAGAAGTATAGAAGAAAAGAAAAAGGAAACGTTTCAACCTGCGTCTATTATTGAATATAAGAAAGGAAAAAAAGAATTATAAATTTTAATTGGGAATTCTCTTATTCGCCGATGATCTTCATCGAATACCAAGGTAGAAATCGATCTTTGATCTACGAAACGGTGCGACAATGCATGTCGCCGATAATGAATCTTGGCTCTCGCATAATGAGAGCATAAATTATTCACTCCTGTGTAACACCCCCTCCCCCTCTCTCTCTTCTCTCTCTCTCTCTCTCTCTCTCTCTCTCTCTCTCTCTCTCTCTATTTATCTACACTCTCAATGTTTCGATCGTTTTCTTTCTTGATCTTTTTTTATCCAACACTTAACACACACACACACACGCACACACGCACGTACACATACACGAATACATACTCATCCCCATTTATATATACATACATATATATATATATACATAATATAATATATAAAACAGCAGGACACGTACACTTTCAGATACACATACACAACGATAGATTTCTCCAGTTAAACGGAATAAATTCCAATGGTTATAATAGTCTTGGTAAGAGTATAGTAAATATATATTAACAATACACTTATACGAGTCCGTCGAAAGGGGACCGTGATGGGGGGGGGGAGGTAGAAGGGGAGTAAATTAAATGTGTGTAGAGTTCTGTTCGCGCC
>OU964980.1:2872227-2882227 GCA_918808275.2 Dolichovespula sylvestris
AATCTTGACATAATGATAAATGATTCATGAGATATATATTTAGGGCAATTTACATGTTATACGTCATTGGGAAATCGAGAAAATTAGTAAGAAACGATCGCGTAAGCAGATTTCATTATATCTCGTACTCGTTTGCCGGGTTTTGCTTTTACGTCAAAGAGCTTACGAAATCCGGTAATCGATAAGATTAAATAGGAAAGAACATTGTTGTATATATATATATATATACACGTATATATGTATTTTTTTTTTTTAGAGAGTAGGTGTTCTACTGGGTGGATATGTTATGGTGCTGTAAGGATCGTGGATCCTTACGTGATGGTGCCGGCGAAGGATAGAAGAAGAAGAAGAAGAAGAAGAAGAAGGTGTCGAGAAAACGGCCGTTCGCTGACGTGCGAATGCGAACATAAATCCAAATTAGCGGCAACATAACGCAAGCCGTGAGACGTCGATCGGTCGTGATCTGTCTCACTTCTTCTTCTTCTTCTTCTTCTTCTTCTTCTCTCCCGTTCTTTTCAGTGTTTTTTTTCTCCTTATTTTTTATTTTTTTTTTTTTTTATTTATCCTTCTCAAGCCTACCTTTTCACCTTCTTCTTACACCTTACCAAAGCAACAAGATACACGCTTCGCTTTCACCTCTTGCCGACGGGAGAACTCACTGGCGAATGACAGTAAATCGTAACTTCCAACTATCGACATCATCGATCGGCCAAGACGTACGATCCTCCTCTTTTGCTTTGGCTTCTGTAAAGGATAACGTTTCTTGTACCTACGAAATACCGTTATATATATATATATATATATATATATATATATATATATATATATATAACGCATTTTTAAAATCGTACTGTATATGAGTATTAATATGTACATATATACATACGTATGCCTAGATGATGCGAGCGTTTATTTACATTGACAAAATAAAATCACAAGTTATGCAAGTGGTTCGATTATGACGCATACCATTGTGACTAAAATCATAACGCAAGGGGTCAGAGTCAGGTATTCAAACTACTATCACTGTTCGAATCATCCGCCTGCCGAAAGAGAAATTTTCTTCTTACCGATTGAAACGATCTACCATTATCTACAGTGTCACTCGGTCAGTAAAACAAGGATCCGCTATTACCGGCTTAGTTCTCTTCTATCAGTAAAATAGGAATTTGCGTTATCTGCTAAGTTGCTCGATTGATAAAGTAGAATCCTTCATAACCGGGTTAGTTGCTTGATTGATAAAACAGGAATTTTCTATTAGAGACTTAGTTGTTCGATCGATGAAACGGAGGAACATATCGGTCTCGTTATTCGGTTTTTAAATTAGTAATTTGCTATTATCATTTTACTTTGATCTGTCAATGAAATCAATGAATTTGTTTTCATCGAACGAATTGCTCAATTGGTAAATTAGACATTTATCGTTACCGATTGTTAGTTAGTTCTGTACGGTGAAAAGAAATCTACTATTATTGGTTGAGTTAATCCATTATTGCCGACTTAGTGTCCAGCTGGTAGAACAGAAATTTACTTTTATTAATTGAGTTATCGACCGAGTTATAGTTTCTATTTTAGAGAGGTTTTAAATAATAAGTAACACTAATGTCAGTGATCAATAATTAATTATTATTATTTAGTACATGAAATTTTTGATGAGGAACATATAATATTATTTGCAGGCGTTGATAACTTATTTTTTTACAAATTCGTTATTCAGCCATGATAAAATAGTTCATGGTAAAGATATTGAAGAAGCATATAGCGTAGTCAATAATAGGTTTCTTGACTCGTTCGATATACGTCAACACGTCATTGTTCTCTGATATTTTTCCAAATATATTATAACAATAATAATAAAAATAAAAAAAATATATATATATAATGAATCATATTATTAAATAAATTCCACATTAGAAACGAGAAAGAGAAACGTAATAAATCCAACTAGGTTAATTAGTTAATGAAAATTACGTCCAATAGCCGGATGTGTTTCAATGAAGTAAAAAGTAATTTACCGCAATTTACTTTCAACAATGTATTATTACTTTATAATGTTTATAATCCCATTTACGCGATGAAAAATCTGTATTAATTTTTTTAAAACAATTATCCTAACGAAAGAGAGGGAAAGAGAGAGAGAGAGAGAGAGAGAGAGAGAGATTGTATTTAATAATTATAATACAAACGATTTCTCACTGCTGCGACCCCTCACTTCCCCTCCCCCTTTTGATAATTGACTTCCAATTACCTGTTTGCGTTCTCGATGACGACGTTTAATGAGATAATGACGACTCCACGTTCGTATTATCTTAAATTATAGACTAAAAGAAATATTTCCAAGGAACAAACGTTATACTACAACTATGCCAATAATTTGTTAACACATACATATATATATATATATATATATATATATATATATATATGTATATATATACGTATATATTCAATTTTTTATTTAATTCGATTAGATATTCTTGATACGCTTTTTCCTTTTCGACATGACATTAAATTTATTTCATCGAATTGTTGGGCGAGATTCGCAATTTCGATTTGTAAATTTCTATAAGGAACGCGTTAAAATTTATTGTTGTCTCTGATATTAAAACTAATTCGACGATTTCACGCGCGCGTGTGCGTGTGTGCGTGTGTATAACGTAAATAACTTCTCACTCCGCGGTCGACAAAATTTACTAAAGAGCGAAGCGTCGAAAGTTTCAATTTTGCAAAAGTCGGAATAACGCCTTGCCCGGTTGCCAACCACCAAAAAAAAAAAAAAAAAAAAAAAAAATTAGGAAAATAAAATCGAAATATGTGTGTCTTGCGAGAGGGGCTAAACGGTCGAACGAATTCCGAAAGAAAATCTCCGTTTGGATTTCTCCGTTGCATTTCTGATTTCCCCGGAGAGGATTTTGTCGG
Organism: Dolichovespula sylvestris; assembly: GCA_918808275.2. Taxonomy (NCBI): domain Eukaryota; kingdom Metazoa; phylum Arthropoda; class Insecta; order Hymenoptera; family Vespidae; genus Dolichovespula; species Dolichovespula sylvestris. Next base: position 2,875,147 of record OU964980.1, read on the forward strand.
AAAAGAATTGACGACGATCTTCGCGTCTCTACGAACTTCGTTTTATTCAAGTTTTCTTTTATTTCCTGATCTTTTTTCTCCTTCTTCTTCTTCTTCTTCTTTCTCTATTTCTCTCTCTCTCTCTCTCTCTCTCTCTCTCTCTTTTGCGCCGCCATTTTTCTATGTCTTTCTTTCGAGGCCGATCTCAACCTCGTTCACCTTCCTACGCTCTCTCTCTCTCTCTCTCTCTCTTGTTCCTTCTCTATTCACCCTGAATTCACTCACTCGCTCACTCACTTTTTATATTTTTTTTAATATTTTTTTTTGTCTTTTTTTTTCTTTCTTTCTTTTTATATATTTTTTCTTATTTCTTTTCTTTACGTTGAAATCTCGTGGCGGCAATACTCGTCGTACTTGTATTCGCATTACGCTCGATTTCGAGAGCGAATTTTCTCTTTAGACGAATACTACCATTACTACTACGCTACTACTACTGCAACTACCACCATCACCACCAATACGAGTACGACTCTTCTCCAATCCAACGCCGTGAAATTGATCGTTCGCACTATTTCTCAAGGGAACCACGCTCGAGGAAATGTTTCAAGCGAATGTGAATCTTCCAACTACCACCATTACTTACGTACGTACGTACGTACGTACATACATATATACATGACATACGTGCTAAACTATTTTATTTTCTTTAACCCTTTTTACACTCTCGCGTAATTCTCCTCTCGCGGTATATCACGTCAAAATATCCTTCTCTCTTTTTTTTTTTTTTTCTTTTTTTTTTTTTCATCTAACGTGAAATAAAATAGGAAAAAAATATTCTTCGATTATAACGATCGTCGCGTTAATTATTATTTTAAATTCGTATTTTATACTAGGATTTTTAAAACACACACACACACACACATATATATATGTATGTATGTATATATATATTGTGGCCATAGTCAATACCAAAGATGCTGCTGCTTCGAGATTTACTTCGATTTCAAGCTTGCACAAACTCGTTTCGGTTAAAGCTTAGATTATTTCTTCGTGTGTATATATATATATATATATATATATATATATATATATATATATATATGAGTGTGTGTGTGTGTGTATATGTATATATATATATATAGTTTGAAAGCTAGGAACGGCAGATTTTATCGGCTCTGTTCAATTTCCACGAGAACTCGATGGCGAAGTTCAAAGTAAATATTGGTGAACTGGATAATTACGATGTTGACGATACCAAAATGGCGACATTTCCGTAGAATTTGTTGAAAAGCAATTACCTGTGAGATTTCAATTATAAATCATATTCATTAGACTCTAGACGATGGATAGATAATATACATATTATATTTATTTTCGTGTTAATCAATTAATTTATTAACCTATTTATTTATTTATTCATTTATTCGTTCATTTTATCAGAGATCCTACTGTAAAATATCGCCGACGAATTACATAATAAATAATACAATTGTTATCCTAATGAAACTAATTGATCGGCGTTCACTACTACACGGGGCTAAAAAGGTAACTGTAATTACCGACATTGTACAAAGTGTTGCCTATATTACGGCGGGGTTATAAGAGGTCATTAATTTAATATGATACTCACTCGAATTGCGGTAATTGTGATATACACCTACACCCATTCATTTATTCATATATACTTATTAATTAATATCGTCAAAGAACTCGCGCTACCAAAATATTATCGACGATTTAAATTAATTGATAATACGATTATAATGGAGAAGATAATAATTTATTGACGCGTTGCTCATTACAACGTGGCGTTCATGAAAAATACAATAGTCAATTATCGACGTTGCATTAATTGTTCCCTATTGCAATGGGTTAAGAAGAGGCAATGAATTTAGATTACGATATTCCTACGAAATACGACGTATAGTTACATATATAAACATTTTATTTTATTTAATTCAATTTTATTTTATTTTATTTTTTCATTCATTGTATACTACCTATCGATTATGTTACCCGTTAGTTCAAACATTATAGACAATTAAATTTAATGTTATATGTATTATGTACGACGATAATTCAAGAGATAATTAATATCCAAAGAGCTTATTCGAGTTGATGTTATTAATCAGTGTTAAGTATCGTTATCGTCATCGTTTCTCGTCTTTGTTCGTTCATTCGTCGATCGTTAAGGTGATCGTCGTGTCCCGTGAAATGATATAGGCTTAGAACGACAGATTTTAAGTAATACGACGATTAAAAGGAAAAGCTATGAAATAATGTCGGGTGGAGGGGAAGCGGGGGTGTGTGTGAGAGAGAGAGAGAGAGAGAGGACTTGGCTCGGAACGAAGCTCCGGAATCGATTTTCCAGCTCGTCGAGGCGTTTCGTGTTTCACGCTGGAGGCCGAGAACGAGCGAACACGAGCGTTCGTGAATCACACAGTCATGATCCAGGGAAAACCCTGTTTAACCGGAGGTCAACTATGCTCGCACGATACTATGTTTCGTGAAACGCATCGTTGACTTTCACAGGAAGTTACGAATAATGCTCACGGGTTAATACGGATTAGTCATCATTTCAATTTCTATCCTTTTGATTTCTTATTAAAGATATAATATTTACTTGAACCCAAAAAGAAAAGAAATAAATAAATATATATATATATATATATATATATATATATGTGTGTGTGTGTATAAATTTTTGGATTTAAAATTAGTAAAAAAAAAAAAAAAGACAAGTTAAATTACACGCGTTGACGTTCGTTGATAAGATCTTTGCTATTAATTCATGTATCACATTAATGGAATGAAATTGCGAAAACGAAAAAAAGGTAATAAGAATTAGAACGAGAGATCATTTTTGTATCCGGTGTACGTGTGGTTGCCTATTTGAAGGGGAGCTAATAGGTAACTTTAATTATGAACGTTGCATGAAGGGTTGCCCGTCGCGAGGCGCTACGAAAAGGTAACTGCAATTACCGACGAAGTAGCATGCTTCGTTGTGTACAGTACGTAGGCGTATTAATTAACATACTCGCCTGTTGTAATCGTTAGAAAATAATATCAATTTGTTTCATTCAATGTCTTCATTAATTTGCACGATATTGCGTATTAAATTTTATGCCGAGATAAGATGAGATATCGATTGTCGGGTTACTATAGAGACTACTGGCATCCTGTTGAGTTTTCTAACACATACATAAGCACGTAAGTAGATACGTACGTACCTTCGTGCATACATAAACATAAAGTTATGTATGATGGTGATCGGTCAAAGAACCGCGGTGTTTGCTTACCGTCTTTAAAAGTATCCTCGGTAAAAGCACACTCTTCGCCAACTTCTCTTGGCTTCTCGCCAATAAGCATCGTTCAAAGGCAACTAGGGAAAGAGCTCCGTTCGAAATATGAAACTAAACTCTTAAACGTCTTCGAACGATTTGACGTTTCACTTAGAAATCAATCATTATTGCTGCCTGTCATATTTAATTTCTTTTTTTTTTTTCTTTCTTTCTTTCTTTCTTTTTCTTACAACACTTACATATTAATTTCTTATTAACGCGCAATTGTTATTTCCTTTTTCTTTTCTTTTTTTTTTTTTTTTTAACGCAATAAAATCTCTCTCTTCTTCCATTCGTTATACAACCGCAAAAGTTATTATTATTATTATTATTATTATTATTATTATTATTAATAACATATAAATTACTTAAATGGCAAGCGAGAGTTTCAATCTAATAAAATTTAATTTCAATTTCTAGATAATCTTGTCAACGTCGTTATAAGATCATCTCATGCGCACGAAGTCGTAATCTTTTGAAGAGAAAAAAAAAATAAAAGGATGGAAAGAGAAGAAGAAAAAGAAACGAAAACCAAGACAGAAAACAAAACGAAAATGAAAATATTTCACAATTTTTACAACGCGTGAATAATTGAAGGTAGGAAATGGTTTTTGCGAGTTTAACTCCCCAGGAACGGGGCTCAATCGATCTCGTCCACCTGTTTTTTTACGAGAGGGGAGAAATAAAGAAAGCCATTCGAAAAATGGACGGAACGATTTTCATTCGTTTCCTCGTTTTATTTCGACAAAACTCACTCTCTCTCTCTCTCTCTCTCTCTCTCTCTCTCTCTATCTATCTATCTATCTATCTATCTCTTTCTCTCTCGCTCTCCTCGGTTAAAATCCAAGTTAGTTGCCTGCGGAAACGAAGGAAAGAGAAATAAAATTGAAGAAAAATGAAGGACTCGTGGAAAGGTAAAGGGCTATCGGCGAGAGAAGAAAGGAAAACAGAAAAAAAAAAAAGATAAAAAAAGGAATAAAAAGAGAAGAAATCCTTTAGGACGATGACGCGAGGGTCGATGTTGAAAGAGAGAGAGAGAGAGAATAAGGGTTTGAAGGAGGAAGGAAGAAAGAAGGAAATGAAGATGGCGGGGATAGGGCGAGCTAGTAGGTTGGCATAGGGTGAGTGGATTGTAAGGAGAGTGAGCTGGCTTAAGTTTCTGAGTCACGCACGAACGACATTTAGACATGGATGCCATTTTCTACGAAATATCCCCAAACCCTTTCCTCCTTTTTATTTCCCAGAACGATTTTCTTACTAATTCCTCTATCAGGATCGTTTAACGATGTACAACGTGCTAACTAATTATTGCAAAACTAATTTGATTTTGCTCTTATTTGTTTCTTCCTTTTTCTTTATCCTTCTTTTTTCTCCCCTCGGAGTAACGGCGCATTTTAACCGAAAATCGTTTATCGTATTTCCTCGGAAAATCGATTTTCATCGACCTTTCGACAATTAATACCTTCGCGTATATACGTATTTAATTCTTTTCGCCTTTTTCTCCTTTTCGTAATATCTACGAAATAATAGATTCGTAAAGCTTCCGACAATTTGGAAAGTACGACCACGCGTTTTCCCCTTTCGCAATTTATTTACGAGAAAAGCGTTCGTATAATGGTCTAGTGTGCCGCGCCTGGAAATAGGCAACGCACCGTACTCCGACGTTAATTGCAACCTAGTAAACCATGGTCATCATCCGGCTGCGGTGTAAGAAACTTTTTCCTTTTCTTTCTTCTCTCTCTCTCTCTCTCTCTCTCTCTCTCTTTCTTTTTTATTTATTTTTTAACACTTGCAGAACGGGTTGCCTATCAACCAGAGGCAGGGAAAGTTCGTTTCGTATTTTTTCTCTTTTTTTTTTTTTATATTATTAAAAGAAACTTTTTTATCGATAGATGACTCGGATACCTGTTATTATCGACGACGTACGACGTGTTGCTTGCCCTCAGGCGTTATGTACTCGCGCACGAAATACATCACAGTGAGTAATAATTATTCATAAGCGATATTCGTGTATTTAAATGAACGATACAAAAAAAAAAAAAGAAACAAATAAAAGAAGAAGGAGAAATCGAAATCAATTTATCTACGGTCGATTTCGTTCGTACTTTCTCGTTGAAAATTCCAATGTTTTGTTTCAACGCTCTTCGTTAATTTTCGTTACAACGAAAATAATGTCAATACTCTTACGTTCCTCTTATCCGTACGTGTATTACTTTCGAACGATCTTCGTGATAAAATAAACTTTTAGAAAAGAAAAGAAAAGAAGGAGAATATATATATATATATATATATATATATATATATATATTTACTGTACATTTAATAATTACTGTACATTTGATAATCGTGTTTATACTGTTCGTCGTTCTCTTAAACTAAGTACATAAATAAATCGTGATAGTACCTGTCATCGTTACAAGATAGTTGCGAACGTTTAACCGTTATACCAAGCTGTTAGATCGAGAGATAAGGACACTCGATGAGCTCTTGAATGGACCGTGATGCTGGATGCTCCTCCTGTTGCTGTTGCTCTTGCAATTGCTATTGCTATTGCTATTGCTATTGCTATTGCTGCTTCTGTTGTTGCTGTTGCTGGTGCTCCTGGCACTATCGATGCTGCTTTTACCATAATCGTAAGATTCTATCAAAGGAAGATAGGAAGCATTTCTTTTCTCTATTTTTATGATTATTCTTCTTTTCTTTTCTTTTCTTTTTTTTTTTTTTTTTTTTTTTTTTTTACAAAAATGGACTAGAGATATGGACATTTGTTATACGTAAATATGATTTTTATCTCTTCTTTTGTTATTGTTATTGTTATTGTTATATATATAAGTATTCTTTTCTCTCTTCAAATATTAACAAAAGTATTTTATTATATCATTGTGATATATTAAAATACTATAACGTTATTATACTATCGTATAATTGTAGCTTTACCATTGCGATTACTACAACGGTATAATATAATTATTAATATAATATAATATAATATATATAATTATTATAGTATATTAATTATAATGATATTTAAGAAAAAAATGAAAATTAACCCACGTCCTTTTTATCATCAAAAAAATTATTACGTCGAACCATGAAATAAGATTATCTGATAAAATGGATTTGGTAATATAAATTGGCATTATTACGACAGGATAAAAGAAACATCTTTTGAAGCAAACAAAATACTTTATTGTTAAATATTATAGTACAGTACGTGTAGCCCGTGACACATTAAAACAGACCATTTAGTTATATCCTAAATAAATAGCCCTCTTACTCCATTAACCAACCTTGATATGACCCATTTTAATTCTCTCTCTCTCTCTCTCTCTCTCTCTCTCTCTCTCTCTCTCTCTCTCTCTCTCTCTCTCTCTGATCATTCATCCATATGAACGTTCTTTCATACTCACTCTCGCTCTCATTCATTCTCTCTCTCTCTCTCTCTCTCTCTCTCTCTCTGTCTCTTTCTTTGCGTTTAACATATTAATCAAATTTTTTTCTCTTCATTCATCCTTCTCTCTCTCTCTCTCTCTCTCTCTCTCTCTTTTTTCCTCATATCTTTCCTTATCTCTTCATCCTCTTCCTTCCTACTCTTTTTTTTTTCTTTTTCTTTTTCCTTTCTCTCTCATCGCAAGCCAATCGTTAACAACGTCGATCACACGCGTAACAGGTTAGTCTTTACTTTACTTTTTATTTATTTATTTATTTATTTTTTTTCATTTTTTCTTTTTATTTTTTATTCGTTTTTTTCTTTTTGTTTT
>OU964980.1:2892227-2897227 GCA_918808275.2 Dolichovespula sylvestris
CACCTCACCCCTCTCTCCCTCATCTCTATACCCTATTCGCTCGTTCCCTTTCTAATTCTATCTCACTCTCTCCTTCTATCTCTTTCTATCTTTCTATCTTTCTATCTCTCTCTATCTCTCTTCTCTTACTCAACGAAGAGAAACATTCTCTTTTATTTTCCATTCGAGAATTAGCAGTTAAACTCGGCCGACGGTGAAACTACGAAATGGATGGACGTTACGACGAGAATTTCGAGGATTCGCTTTAAGTGATACGAGTTAACGTTCGAATCGACGGCTCTATAATTCTTTATTAGTCTCGTATTTTTCTTTCTCTACTTTACTTTTTTTTTTATTATTTCTTTTCTCTCTCTCTCTCTCTCTCTCTCTCTCTCTCTCTCTCTCTCACTCTCACGTAGTCGTTGCTATTTCTTTCGTTATTTCTTTTTGTTCTCTCGTTTTTTGCAAGACAAAGAGAAGGAAAGAGACACACACAGAGAGAGAGAGAGAGAGAGGTGGGGTAGGAAGAAAGAAATAATGAAAGAAGAATAATTAATTAAATGAGAAAAACACAGGAGAGAGAGAGAGGGAAGAGAAAAAAATGTGTTGGATTGATCGTCGTGCAATGAAAGAGAAGAGAAGCGATTTAAAGGACAGGAAAAAAATATTGCAAGAATGATATCTCGAAGGGTACGATCTTATTGGCGATTTCTTTTGAAAAAAAAAAAAGAAAAAATAATAATAAAGAAATAAAAGGAGAATAGAGAGAAAGAATGAAAAGAATGAGAGAGAAGAAGAACGAGAGAATGAAGGTACGAAAATACGATTGGAGGAAACGTCAATTTGAAATTTCGTTCGTTCGTTCGGTTCTCTTTTTATTTTTTCAATTTCCTTTTTTTTTTCTCTTTTTTTTTTTCTTTTCTTTCGCATTTTATAAATGATGAATCCAGCCTATTGAATCGAGTATGAATAAAAATTTATTTATCTTTAATATATTGGAGTAAAAGTGTCAACCCTCGAATTCCCATTCCCATGTATATATATATATATATAACCATAGATATGGGATTCATGAGATTCAAAAAACAAGAAGAAGAAGAGAGAGAAAAAAAAAAGAAAAGAAAAAAAGAATAATACGGGGAAGGAAGGTTTCGATAGAACGATACGTGAGATATCAAATAAGAAAATAAGGAGGAAGCAACACGTGGCCCTTTTTTTTTTTGGACCCTTTTCCTTGACCCTCTCCCGAGTCTTGTGGATAAATGCGCGCGCGCGCGTGTACGTGCCAAAAGTACATTGATTCGAACTTACGATTATCCCATCCTACCGCTCCCCTCCCCCACCCCCACCCTCAACCCTGACCATAACCCTTGACACATTGCCCGGCGATATATTTTTATTTCAATATAACCCGAATTTTTATATTTCACTTTAGCTCTTCTTTTTTTTTTTTTTCTTTCTCGTTTCCTCTACTTCGGTAATTCTCTTTTTTTCCCCCGTCGACGAATAAAAATAATAACGATATTAATAATAATAATAATAATAATAATAATAATAATAATAATATTAATAATAATAATAATAATAATAATAATATTAATAATAACCATATGAGATGTACGATAAATATGATGATAATAATAATAATAATAATAATAATAATAACAACAACAAAGACGACGAACGTTATTATAATTATTATTATTATTATTATTTTTATCGTCATCATCATCATCATTATTATTATTATTATTATTATTATTATTATTATTATTATTATCCATATTACATTTCGTAAAATATTTCGTAAAACATTCTGTCTTTTTTTGTCTCTCTCTCTCTCTCTCTCTCTCTCTCTCTCTCTCTCTCTATCTATCTTTGTCTCTCTTTATTTTTTATTTTATTTATCAACTTTTTTTTTCTATTTACTTAATTTTCTTTTTATTAATTTACCACACTCGTCTCCACTTTCTCCCTTCTTTTTCTTTCTCTTGCGAAAGCATTGTCGAACGATTAATTAGAACAAAAAAAAAATAAATAAAAAAAGAGAAAGAAGAAGAAGAAGAAGAAAAAGAACTTTATGATTGTACATATATAACCTTTGGAAGGAATCAGCAATACCTAATTCCCAATATCAATTGCGTTAATGAATTCGTTGAAACTCGACGATTATACTTAAGAACGTAAGGAACGGAAGGAAGGAAGCCCGTCTATATTTTTATTTTTTTTATCGTTTTTTCTTTTATTTTTTTTTTTTTTATTTTTTATTTTTTTATTTTTTTATTTTTTTATTTTTTTCCTTTCTCTCTTTTCATCTTAAGAACTCGAACATTTCCCATCGACCGTAATTCCAAAATCCACCGATACGAAATTGTCTCGGTTTGAGGACAGAAAAAAAAAGAAAAAGAAAAAATTAATGATTATTGACTGATAACAACGTAGATAAAGATAATGTGATTAGATAAATGAAACGAGCAACGAGATTATCAACGACGATGAATTTTTTTCCCTATTATAATTCGCGAACGTTCTACGTTAATATTATTATCATTAGCGTTATTATCGTTATCTTTATTGTTATTATTTTCAATAATAGTAATAATAATAATAATAACAATATTATTACTATTATTATTATTATTATTATTATTATTATTATTATAATATCGTTATCGTTATTAATACTATAGCTACATATTTTTAACGCTCAATGAAATTCTAACAAAATTTATTTTCCCGTTTTCGATATTTCTTCTGCTTTCTTCTTTACACCCCACCCCCCACCCAGCCCGCCCCTTCTCTTCCTTCCCCTTATCGCCTAATTACTCAAAACACCTCGTAATAATTTCCTTCCGTTATCTACGAGTCTCTTAGCGATCGAACTTAACAAACGAAAAGAAATTAGGAAGAGAAATTATGAGAGGAAAGGTTTTACCTTTCGCAAAGAGTATCGCAACAATTCCAAATATCATTAATATGATCGTTGTACGTCCCGAGTTCTTAACTAGATCTCGTTATGCTCGATTATTATTTTCATTATTATAATTATTATTAATAATATTACTATTGTTATCGATATTTATATTAACCCCATAACTATTTACGAATAAATCTTTGAAAATATTCTACTTTGTGCGAGGGTACGCGTGTATATTGTGTGCGGGTGCGTGGGTGCGTGCGTGCTCACGTGTGTCTGTCTCTCTGTGTGTTTGTGTTTTCGCGAACGTGCATTCGATCGAAAGTAAATCTTCGAGAACTTCTCGAACCGATCGATTCTTATTATTTTTTCTTGTTTTTTTTTCTTTTTTTTTTTTTTTTATTTTTATTCTACCTCCCCTCCCCTCCCCATCCCTCCCCTCCCCTCCCCTCCCGACAATTGCTCCAATCGTTAGAAAAATATTTTCGATCATTGAGATATCGTCCGACCGACGAAAAAATCAATCGATTTCGATTTGCCCAACTAACGCAAAGGTTTCGCGCTACGAAATTCCTTTATCCCGATCTCTGATCGACCTTGAAATATCTTCCCTTCCTTTTGTGCGCTTTTTTCTTGTTTTTTTTTTTTTCTCGTTTTTCGAAATTCCTTTAGTCCGATCTCTAAACGTCGTTTAAAATACATTCCCTTTTTCTGTCTTCGCGTTTTTTTTTTTAACGTTTTTTTCTTCTTTCCTTTCTTTTTTCGACTCATTAATGTCACGAGGAGGAGGAGGAGGAGGAGGAGGAGGAGGAGGAGGTGAGAGGACGGGTAGCGGGGTGGGGCATAGGGTGGGTGAAGGGAGGGGGTGTAAGTGTCTGAATTAACTATTAACTACGGCCACTATTGCTAAGCTACACACTTGTGACGTTGTTCGCCAATTATTATTCGTACGACGAACGATGACGCCTGAAAGAGCCTACTATCAATCAGAAGTTATATCGTAACAACAATTATCCTTAATCTTTCGTAATCTTTAATGTTAATTAATCTCTTTAACGCTAACTCTAACTCTCCCTAACTTTAACTCTCTAAATCTCTAACTCTAAAACCATATCTCTCTTTCTCTCTCTCTCTCTCTCTCTCTCTTTTTTACACGCGCACACCCACACACACGCATATATATATATATATATATATATATATATATACATATATATGCATATATATTTGCGTACGCGTGTGTGCGTGCGTGCGTGTATTTTACGTGCTTAAAAATATAACGGGTGCTTTGTTACGTGTCAGCGAATAAAAAACATGTTTAGCAATAAGATTAGAGTGACGCGATCGTTCGTTATCACCGATAACGTCGAACAATCGATTATTTTGTTACGATACAAAAAAGAAAAAAAAGAAAAGAAAAAAAATGTCGGAAGGAGAATCCTTCCTATGATTTTTCTTTATCGTTTGTCTGTCCATTGGGTCTCGATAATTATTTGTATTTCATTATTATTATTATTTCTTTTTTGTAACTAATATATCTATATGTATACATATATATGTATATATATACGTATGTGTGTGTGTGTGTGTGTGTGTGTGTACTTCGTGAAGCAACTATGTAAAAAATTTATACATCGACGTAGAAACGTGTATAATTCTCATTTTAAATCTTATATTGTTATTTCCTTTCGAATCGCAAAATTAAATCGTTAATTATTCTTTTTACTTCATATTTCATTCCCTTTTACCATTTTTTTCTTTTTTCTCTTTTCTTCTATAGACGGATGAAACGAAAAACGAAAAAATTTCGAATCTATTCGAAATAATTAACTATAATAACAATAAGAAGAAGAATAATGATAATGATAATGACAATATTAATAATAATAAATCTTTGTTATGCCTGTAAAAATTTCCCGTACTCATTATTCCACGGGAAATTGCAATAACGATTCATAAGATCGGCGATCCCATTGGATTATTAATCGATTAGATCGACTCGAGGGTAATAAGGATATGACGATAGATAAAAAAAAGGATGACACGAAATGTGATCGTTAAGGGCTAAGTGAATGGATCGAATGGAGAGAGAGAGAGAGGGTCC
>OU964980.1:2902227-2904727 GCA_918808275.2 Dolichovespula sylvestris
CTCTCTCTCTCTCTCTCTCATTCTTTTTCATTCTCTTTCCTTTCGATTTTCTTTGTTTGTTTGTTTGTTTGTTTGTTTAGTTTGGTTTGGTTTGGTTTGTTTTTGTAGTTTCTTATCTTTCCTCTTCTTCTTTTTTTTTTCGTTTTTGTTTTGGTTTTTGTTTTTGTTTTGACATTTGCGTGACTGTCCGCCAAGAAGGTGCAGAAGCAGTGGACGAATCGTTTTTTTTTGTCTCTTTTTTTTTCTTACACAAGTGGATGTACAATATCAAGAACGTGTACAAGTTTTTTTTTTTTTTCTTTTTTTTGTTAAGTAGGTGGTAGAAAAAAGATTTTTCCGGAATAAAAGGTTTCCTCGGTTTTGGTTCAAAGGTTTATTTAACACGATATACCTTTGTCCTTGATGTTCCCTAGAGTAATTGACATGAAGATACTTATAGTTTATACTTTTCTACCTCTACCTTTCCTTATACCTAACCCTCCTTAAAAAACATACGACAAATAATTAATATATACACATACACACACACACACACACACACACATATATATATATATATATATATATATATGTATGTATGTATGTAATATATATTTATATGTATATATATTATAATATAATATATACATACACATACATGTACATATATTATTATATTCAAGAGTCTTTTTCTTTCATTTCCAATTTTATCTTATTTTATTTTATTTCATTTTTTCCTTGTCGTTCCTTTTCATTTTCTCCTTTCCATTTTTTTTTTTTTTTACTTTTTTATTTTTTTCCGTCACTTTCATATCTCAATCACATTTTATCTATTACTCTCTCTCTCTCTCTCTCTCTCTCTCACTCTCTATTTATCTCTCTTTCTATCTCCTTCGATATACACGTACTCCCATTATTTATTTGTTTATTTGTTTGTTTGTTTATTAAACGGAGGGTCTGGTAATGGAAAGAAACAAGACGAGCGCCACGGTGTCTATCTCAAAAGAGCAACGATTCGTCGTAGTAGTAGTAGTAGTAGTAGTAGTAGTAGTAGTACTAGTAGTAATAGTAGTAATAGTAGTAATAGTAGTAGTAATAGTAGTGTAGTAATAGTTGTAGTATTATTAATATTAATATTAATATTAATAATAATAATAATAATAATAATAATAATAATAATAATAATAATAATAATAATAATAATAATAATAATAATAATAATAGCAGTAATAGTAGTAGTAATAGTAATGATAGTAGTAATAGTAGTAAATTTCACAGACACAAGGACAGATAATTGCTATACTAATTTGCGTTCACCGATCTCGTATACAGTATTAACATCATCTCTCTCTCTCTCTCTCTCTCTCTCTCTCTCTCTCTCTCTCTCTTTCTATAAAAAAAATATATATTCTTTATTTACGATTACTATAATATAATAATTAAAACCTTTTTTTCCTCCTTCTCCTTTCCTTTTTCAACATTTTGTTTCTGGCCTCCTGCGTACTATCTTTCTCTCCTTTTTTTTTTTCTTTTTCTTTTTTTTTTGTTAATTTTTGTTTCCTCTCTTTTTCCTTTCCATTTAACTTCTATCCCTCCCAACTCCCCAATTACGAACATTATTTTGATTTATCGTTTGATATTTAAGCTTAGTTCTTCCTCCTCCTTCTTCTTCGTTTTTTTTTGTTCTTTCTGTTTTTTATCTCTTTGTTTCATTTTCAACGTTTGAAATTAATGTTATTATTATTATTATTATCATCATCATCATCATCATCATAATCATCATCATTATCATTATCATCATTTATTATTATTATTATTATTATTATTATTATTAGTATTAGTATTATTAGTATTAGTATTATAAGAATTATTAGTATTATTATTATTATTCGCAAATTGTTAACGCACGCCAGAAAATACAATGTTTTTATATTTGTATGTCATTTGTTTTGTGTCATCGAACGAAAAAAAAAAAAAAAGGAAAAATAAAAAAGAAACAAAAATAACCCTCAACATTTATCCATACATATATCAAAGATCGGAGTTCGATCGTTTAGGCTATCAGAACCGATGCTTCTCTCTCGATGCCCCCACCCCTCTTCTGCCCTTTAACACTCAACCAACCCCCTAACCACCCTGCTCATATACCCACCCCTTTAACTTCCAACTTTTGAATTAACTTCGGAACATTGTCGGCTTCATTGTGGATCGTTTGAGTGCAATTTGTCTAATGTAATTAATCGTCGAAGAGAGAGAAAAATTGATTGGAAAAGAAGAGACGGAGAGAAAGAGAGAAAGAAAGAGAGAGAAAATCAAAGTGAAGCGACAATAAAAAAGATTGTCTATCTCTTCCTATCTATCTATCTATCTCATTCTCTTTTCCTCTCTCCCTCTCTTTCTCTCTCACCGGAGGAAGATTTACAATTAATCAATTAAAATCTAAATTAATAAGATCGCTCGTTTTAATTCTCAAGAACGGTGATCGAAGCTCCGATATCTGTCGGCGATCGAAAACAAATTC
>OU964980.1:2909727-2937227 GCA_918808275.2 Dolichovespula sylvestris
TAATTTGCAATGATCGTCGATTCTCATTTCTTTCGTATTGTTTCCTCTTGTCTCGCTTTTATCCTACCCTTTTAATCCTCTCACAATGTTTTTTATATATTTTAACTTCGTACAAATATAGTGCGCTTATGTCGAGAATGGATAATAATAATAACAATAATAATAATAATAATAATAATAATAATAATAATAATAATAATAATAATAATAATTAATAATAATAATAATAATAATAATTAATAATAATAATAATAATAATAATAATAATAATGACAATAATAATAAAGATGATAATAATAATAAAGATAATAATAATGACAATAATAATAATAATATAATAATAATAATAATAATAATAATAATAATAATAATAATAATAATATAATAATAATAATAATAATAATAATAATAATAATAATAATAATAATACTATAATATGATAATATTAATATATAATAATAACTAGGCATGCAACAATAGTTTTTTTCCTTTTTTCTTTCTTTTTCTTAAATCCCTTTTCCCCCTTGGATCCCTTAATAAGTCCAAGTTAAAAATATTTTCACTTCGATCAAACGTACGTGCTTAATTACTTACAAATATTTATCTTGTTTTCTTTTTTCTTTTCTCTCTCTCTCTCTCTCTCTCTCTCTCTCTCTCTCTCTCTCTCTTCCTCGCTCGCTCGCTCGCCATCTTAATTATTTATCCTTTCTTGTTTTTTTTTTCTTTTACTCTCTCTCTTTTTTTTTTTTGTTTCTTTTAGCTCTCACTCTCGTTATAACAATTATTTGGGCCCGGTTGGCTGTAATAATTACTTATTATATGTTCTTTACTTTTTAATTTAATTTTACTTTTATTTATTTATTTTTTTTTTCGTTTGGTCTCTTGCACTCCAACTAACATACAAACAGATTCAACGCATGTCGCTAATATTACCTCTTTCTCTCTCTCTCTCTCTCTCTCCCTCTCACTCCCTCTTACCCCTTTATCTTCTTCCTCGCCCTTTATCACGACAATATATACGGTAATAAAAAATAAAATACTTCGACGAAAAACATTTGTGAGATTTCGCGCTTCTAATTTTTTTACTTACTTTCCGCCATTTTCTCCCACCCTCCTCTCCTCTTAACCCCCCCCCCTCTCTCTCTATCTCTCTCTCTCTCTCTCTCTCCCTCTCTCTCTCACTTACGTACGCACGTATTTATGTGTATGTATCGTATGTATGTATTTATGTATGTACGAATGAATGTACGCATGCATGAATTTCTTTTCTTTTTTCTATGTATTTTCGGACGCCATTTTGATTACCAACAATTCTTTCGACGAATCTACGGATTTCTAGTCAAAATTCTATCCCTTCTCTCTCTTCTCTCCCCTTTACGATCTCCCTAAAAAAAATTTCTCTTTACGCCCCTTTCACCCTTCCAAATCCACCCCTCTCGTAGCGTTTATTTATTCGTCTTGTTTGCGTCCGTCCTCGTTCGTTTTCGTTTTCTCTTTCTCTCTCTCTTTTTTTTTTTTATTCCTTTGTGCAAATGAATCTCCGTTCGTCTTATCCCCTCCAGTGTGTTTTGTTTTTATTTTTATTTTTGTCCTCCACCCATCCCTATTACCCCCTCCCCGCGCCCTACACCCTCCCAGAGCCGGTTAATCCGACGGCGCTCGACATGGGTCGCTCGATTATTTGCACGTAATTGCTCCGACGTAAAAAACATATATATATATATATATATATATATATATAAATATATTTTGCGTCATCTATAATCCGCTTGAGGTTTCCAAAAAAAAAAAAAAAAAAAAAAAGAAAGAAAAAAAAACGCTTTAATTTGTCTCTTTCCATTTTTGTTTTTCTTTATCCTTTTCTTTTTGTCCCATTCTTTCTTTTCCATCTTTCACTAACACATTATAACACGAGATTGCCGTGCTTAAACGACGTAATCGAGCGCCCTAAAGGATTAAGACTGTATCCCCATATCTTTTTTTTTTTCTTTTTTTTTAACACACACACACACACACACACACACACTCTCTCTCTCTCTCTCTCTCTCTCTCTCTTTACGTCCCTCTACGTCTATGTCTCTCTTCCTCTTGTTTCTCGCGTTACCTGTTTTTTTTTTCTTCTTTCATTGTATTTTTTATTCCCAAACACGATGCCACTAGCCGTGCGGATGGAACGAAAAGGGTATGGGGGACGAGGGACGAATTGATTTTCGTGGACGAAGAAATTTTCTTCATATCCGGCCCAATTTTCAGATCTTTCGGGCGCCATTTCGTTTCGTTTCCTTTTTTATTTCTGCTTTTTTCTCCCTTTTTTATTTATTTTTTTTTTTTTTAATTTTTTCTCGCGCGAATGAAAAAATATAGAAAAGAAGATATTCGTCGTTGGCACGTGGGGTTGCAATTTAGCGATGTTCGATCGATGACAGGTGGTATCGAATGGATGCAATTTATTATCTTGTTGTATGCTCTGACACGAATGAAGTATGAATATACCTACGTATGTATGTATGTATGTATGTATGTATGTATGTATTTAGGTATTGAGTGTATGAAAAATAATTAAAAGAAGATAGAAAAGTAAAAGGTCAAACGAATTAACTACCAAATCTAAACGACTCAAACTAGCGAGAAAAATTCTACTGATAATAAATAAATAAATAAATATATATATATATATATATATATATATATATATATATATATATAAACACACATGTTATCGCTAAATAAAAAAAAAAAAAGGAAAAGCAATTGGAATGCAGAAAATGTATAGAATGTATTGGTTGTTTTACTTCCTTTCTCTCTCTCTCTCTCTCTCTCTCTCTCTCTCTCTCTCTCTCTCTCTCTCTCTCTCTCTCTCTCTCTGTCTTTCGTAAAAATTTTAATCTTGTCTCTTCTTCCATTACGGCTGCTTCTGTTAATTTTTTTTCTCTTTTGCATTCGTCTTTGAGCGGGAGGAAAAAAAAACAATAATTAATAAATAGGGACAATTATGTCATTGAGATCAGGACGAAAGATTCATTCGATGCAATCTAAATAAAAAAAAAAAAAACATATATATATATATATAAATGTGTGTGTAATACATAAGAACGTACATTGTGGTATAGGTGAAGCATTCCAAAATAAAAACTCAACTGAAATACAAGAAAATAGAAAAAGAAAAAATATAATAATAATAATAGTCAAAATAATAATAATGATCAGGATGTTGTCGATGATGACGATGATGATGATGATAGTAATGGTAATGGTAATAGGTTGATGGTGGTGATGGTGGTGGTAGTGGTGGTGGTGGTGGTGGTGGTGGTGGTGGTGATTATAAAAAGGCGAAGAGAATAGCACAGAAATATAATGTGAACTAAAAATATTATTAAAAAGCATTTTACAACAAAAAATAACTAAAAAAACAAACAAAAATACGATTTACAATTTAAATTAAGAACAATCGGGAGGTTGTATCATCTACAAAATAATAATAATAATAATAATAATAATAATAATAATAATAATATTAATAATAATAATAATAATAATAATAATAATAATAATAATAATAATAACGTAACAAACCAGTACAAAAAAAAATGAAGGAGAGACAGTTTTTGCGTGCTAAAAATCCTCGGCATTTTCGCTAATCCATTATTCCTCGCTTTTTTTTTTCTTTTTTTACCCTCCGACCAACCCCTCTCTCTCTCTCTCTCTCTCTATCTATTTATTTTTTCTAAATCTCAATTAACCGTAATATTATTCGTATCATTTCCTTTCTCTCGTTGTTCCTTTCTTTTTTTTTTCTTCTCGCAACTTCGATTTCGCACGAGGAAGCACGCATCGTAATAAGGGGGGAGGAAAAAAAAATATTGAGAATAAAATAGGAGTAAAAAAAAAAAAAAACCAAAAAAAAAAAGAAAAAGAAAAAAAATGAAGAAAAAAAAATAATAATAATTATATACGCGAGATATTACACGCACGCACTCACGCACACAAGCACACAGATAATAAAACATACTCATACATACAACCATCATCCCTTTATTACTTCTCTCTCTCTCTCTCTCTCTCTCTCTCTCTCTCTCTGTATTTTACGTCTTAATAGGAATGGAGTTTCATCTTCTACCAAACTTCTTTTTTAATTAATTTTCTATGCTATACGCCTATCTCTCAATTTAATAATTAACTAATCGATCAATAATCAATTAATTAATAAATTAACTAATTAATTAATTGTTTTCTTTACGTGGGTGGTACGCTCGACGACTAGCTGGCTATAATTGATTCGTCTCTTTGTCGATTTTTTAGGAATATTTAGATAAACGATGACGATGATAATAATAATAATAATAATAATAATAATAATAATAATAATAATAATAATAATAATAATGATAAATAATAATAATGATGATGATAATAGTGATATTAATAATATTAATAATAGTAATAATAATACAATAATGATGTAATAATGATAATAATAATAATAATAATAATAATAACTATAAATCAACACACGCTAACGCGATATAAATACTAATGGACAGATACGTCGACACGTTGGCTATATTAGTTGGTGGAGAATATCGAGTGTGCTCAATCACTGAGAATGTGTGTGTATGTGTGTGATCGTACGTTTCATTTAGTATTTCAAGTTTTTATTTATTTCATCCGTTTGTTCTTTTTTTTGTTTTTGTTTTCCTACTCTTTCCGTTACTGAGATTTTCTCTTTTTTATTATTTTTTTTTTTTTTTTGGTAATATTAATCGTCGAGCGAACGTCACCTATTATTGTATCGCGTTTGGTAATTTAAAAGGATAAAAAATAGAAAAAAAAAGGAAGAAAGAAGAGAAAAGAAAAGAAAAAAATATCGAAGAGGCGAATAAAAAATATTCCAATAACTTTTCTTCCGAAACGCGCAATCAAATGAATTTTATTATTCGACTCGTCCCGTCATATTTAATTGCTCGACCGATCCATTTTCGTCCTTCACTTTTGCTTTTCCTTCTTCTCCATCATACTTAAATAATCGTCAATAAGTTAGTGTTACAAAAAATTAAAAAGAATGATCCATCAAGAGGAAAAATAATTGAACGAGACTTTCGATCGAATTTTTGAACGGCCATTTTTACGGCCACATTCGAACATGGCCGTTTAATAAATATGGCGTAAAACGCGCGATGGCGCCTGCCCAAACATTCAGAATTCTTTTCTCGTTCCAATTGGCATTCGTTTATTATTCTAAAATAATCGCAAAAGTGATGGAACAAGTCTGCGCGTTTGTTCGTTTTATTTTTTTTTTTTTAATTTATCGAGGAAATAAAGAAAATAAAAAAAGAAAAAAAAAAGAAAAGAAAAAATAGAAAAAATTCTAACGAGAAAAAAAAAGTGAGAAATTCGTATTCGTCATCGGACGAACGAATTTGAAGGACAAGAATGAACAATCTTATCGATCAAAATCGTTCACACGAGTTCGATCTTCCCACTTTCTCCTTTCTCTCTCATTGTACTTAACTCCAATCTTACTTATACGAAATTTATCGAAAGAATTAATTAATGGAATTATTTATGAAATATGAAAAATTCACAATGAACAACACCATTTTCATCCATCACTTTAACGATCCATAGATAATTAACGATTCATTAGAAGAGTAAATAATATTTCGACAAAGGGCTAAGTCTCAATTAATTTTCTTAATATATTTCTCTTCATCTTCTATTTCTTTTTTGCTCAAATCATTTTTTTCTTTCTTTTCTCGTTTCTTAGACATTCGAATGGTATCGAGTCGAGGCAATATATATACTAAAAAAAAAAAGAGAGAGAAGAAAAATAAGAACAGGAAAAAAAAGATAGAAATCTCTCCGTTCTAACGACACTTATGTAGAAATGTGTGTGTGTGTGTGTGTGTTATGTAAAAATTGTTTAGAAACGACTTAAACGATTCTTCTTCTTTTAAGTAATTAAGAAACAAATTTTGTCTCGTTTCCTCTCTTGTCCTCCCCGTCGGCACTCTATCACGACCTTCTTTCTATCATTTTGGTTTTTGTATTTCCTTCGAATACCTTATATACTGCGAACTTTAAAAAAAAAAAAAAAAAAAAATATATATATAGTGATTCCTAGTTATTAGGCTCAAGCGATCCAAAAATTTCGGACTGACGATAAAAGACCTTCCGTAACTTTCGGATAAGCTTTTCGAAATGGTTGCAATCGTTTCCTTTTTTTTTCTCTCCCTAAAGAGACGAAACAAAAAAATACAAGAAAAAAAAAAAAAAGAAAAGAAAAGAGAAAAAAGAAAAAGAAATGGTCACTCGAAACGCGTAATCTCCTGATCGGCATAGTATTTTTTTTTTTTTTTTTAGCGAGTGTGTCTCCGAGACGAGGACGACCTTGAAAAGGGATGATTTACAAGACGAGAGCCAGCTAGTCGCGCTACTTTTTCATTTCCTAATCATTTTTTGTTTCTTTTTTTTTTTTTTAAACTATTCTTCTTCTACTCGTCCCTACTTTCAAATTCAAATCGATCTACTATCTTTCACTAATCTACTTACATATATATATATATATATATATATATATATATATATATATATATATATATATATAAAGATCTATATCAAAAAAATAATTAATATTACTACTCAGGAATACAAGATTTTTTCTAAGGGAGTATATGGGTTAGGGAAAAAGGGGGTAGGGAGTGAAATTAAGGCTAATCATTCACACTTACGCGTTTTTTTTTTGAGGAGACTGTATGAGTGGAGAGTGTGTGTATATATATACATATATATATATATATATATATATATATATGTATGTATGTAAGTATATATAAAGGAGATGAACAGAAGAACAAAAATATTGTGCGGAAAGGAATATCAGAAAGAGTAGTAAAAAAAAATCATAGTAAATCGAGTTAATAATAAATGCATACGCACTCATACATCACGTCTCATCATACACACGCGTATACACATATAATAATAATAATAATAATAATAATAATAATAATAATAATAATAATAATAATAATAATAATATTGATGATAATAAGTAATAATAATAATAATAATAATAATAATAATAATAAAAAAATAATATTAATAATAAAAAAAAGTAAATAGCAAACATGCACGAAATCGGATATTACGGTGGTCTCTATTATTTTTCTAAGGAACCAATCCGCCATTTGCCGACTCATCCAACAAAATATATTAATACTATACGATCGCACAGAGAAGAACACTAGAGGCAAATATCGTTTCTTGTGGGGATGTTTTTTTCTTGGGTTTTCCTTCTTTCTTTCTTTTTTTTTTTTACGATTTTTTTTTCTTACTTTTCTTTTTTTTTTTTTCTTGTTCTACCGGTCCTATCGAAAAAAGAAAACAAAAGGACATCGTGAAGTGATGGCTGATGGAAATATGTAATGGTGGAAATGTTATATGAAATAATAATAATAATAATAATAATATTAATAATAATAATAATAATAATAATATTAATGATAATAATAATAATAATAATAATAATAATAATAATAATAATAATAATAATGATGATGACGATGATGATGAAGTATGGAGACAGTTTTGTAATAAAAAAGATTTTGTAAATGAACGAACAAATAAAAGGAGACAATAGGATAGATAGATGATAGATAGAGAGTGAGAGAGAGAGAGAGAAAGAGTGAAAAAAAAGAAAGAGAGAAAGAAAGAGAGAGACGAAAACAAAGGACAGAAAAACGTTAATACACGCATACTACAAAACTCTCACTAACTATGTAACTACAACTACATTTAAACACCACTACGAAATTTTAAGACGAGGTTGTACACACACACACACACACACACACACACACACACACACATATATATATATATAAATTTGTGTGTGTGCGTGTGTGTGTGCGTCTGTACCATGTGAATATTAACGCGCGTACGCTCGCTAGTATTTCGTGTATTTGTGAATGAATGAATGAGTTGAATGAGTTGAATTAGTTGAATGAATTGAATAAATGAATGAATGTACCAATGAACCGATCGATCGATCGATCAATGAATCAATGAATCAATGAATCAATCAATCAATGAATGAATAAATGGTTGAGTGATTGAATGAACGAATGAACGAATTAATGAACAAGTGAACGATTGAGAGTAGGATTATAATCGCGAATGGAAAAGGAAGAAATAATTAAATTATAATGATCACGATATTATTAACAATATCTTCTTTTCTATCTTGTTATAATTTTTTCTTTGTTCTTTTTTTTTTTTTTAACTTTTTCTCCCTTCCTTCCTTCCTTTCTTCTCGAAGGAGTACCAGGGATCAAATTTATTTCACGTCTAATCTCCCATTTTTTAATTATATACGTTGAATACTTATCATATTCGATCGAACCATCGCTAAGTCCTGATTAGTATTGTCAAAAAGTATATATATATATATATATATATATATATGTATGTATTATCGTACGTATTATATAAAAGCAGAATATAATATATTTCTTCTATACGAATATTATATATATATATATATATATATATATATATCTGTCAATGTTCCTTTCGTAAAATCATTATTCCAGATTGTTGGACGTCATTATGGTAATAAGATTATGTCGTTATAATATATCGTCGGTAATAAAATGAAATATAACGTAACTGGCGATAGTTCGAACGTTGAGATAAGCTCCAACTTTTTCCTCCTTCTTTTCTTGAATAAATATGTATGTGAGTGAGTGAATGCGTGTGTGTGTTCCTTTCATTCATTCTTCTCTCTCTCTCTCTCTCTCTCTCTCTCTCTCTCTCTCTCTCTATCTCCGATCCTCTCTCTTTATATTTTTCTCTCTTCCTTTTGTCCCTTAGATAAATTACGTCCACATTTTTCTCTTTTTATTTACTTATTCGTTCAATCTTTCTCTCTCTCTCCTCTCACTCTCTCTCTCCCTCTCTTTTCATCTCATGTATCGTCATTAGCATTTTCCTCTTTCATCACAGTCATCGTTCAAGACGAGATGTCACCATTTGTATAAAGAAAATAAAAGGAACAAAAAAATAAGAATGAAATATAGAAAGAAAAAGAAATGATAAAGAAAAGGAATGAATGTTTCTGTGTGTGCGTGTATGTATGTTTGAAAGAGAGAGAGAGAGAGAGAGAGGAGAAAAAGGGTAGGAAGGATAGGGGGAGAGAAAGATGGATAGGAAAGTACTTTCAAAAGTATATTACGTTTAAAAAGAAAAAAGAAAAAAAAAAAAGAAAAAAAATGGAAAACAAACAAACAAACAAAACAAACAATTATGAGAAAGATATTAGGAATAGTAATGAAAAATTACATATACATATACATATATATATATACATATATATATATATATGATACATGATTGATAATAATAATAATAAAAATAAAAATAATAATAATAATAATAATAATAATAATAATAATAATAATAATAATAATATTAATAATAATAACGATGATTGGGAATGGTATTCTCATCGTAAAAGTGTATGGGGGTTAAGGAAGAATGGATAAGTGGGAGTACGACGAATATTTTTAAACTCCTTTCGAAGAGGAAAGAGAGAGAGAGATAGAGAGTCTCCCCCTCCCCTTTCTCTATCCTCATTTCACCATCGTAAATTCACTTTCGATTTTGTTTCTTGGTTAGTTATTTTTTTGTCGTCTCATTATCTACTAACAATTCTTCTTCGTCTTCTTCATTTTGTTTTTGTTTTTGTTTTGTTATCGTCGCTTTTGTAACAAACAACAAAATGACGCAGAAAAGAATAAAGCCGATAATTGTTCTTTCATTTCATTTCTTATCGTGCTCGTACCGGGTTCTCGCGTACGTTGGGACATTTTTATTTTTATTCGTTTCTTTTCTTCCTTTCTTTTTTTTTTTTTTTTTTTTTTTTTTTAAAATAGTTCTCTTCCTTTCGTTCACGGGAGAAGAAAAGAAAAAGAAAAAAAAAAGAATTTTATATATATATATATATAAATATTTATAAAATATAAATATTATATAAATATATTATATATATATATATGTATAAAAAAAAAGAAAAAAAAAGGATCGAACTTCTTCGATTTTTCGCTACGCGACGGTATAATGATGGACTACACGACGACGACGAAGACGACGACGACGACGACAACGACGGCGGCCATTTTGTAAAAGAAGTAAAAAAAAAAAAATTTAAGAATATAAGTCGTATGGTTAAGAAAAAAAAGCAAAAAATTGGTTTTTCCCCGTCAATAAAAAATGAAAAATGCACGAAAGTTTGTCTCGTACGCGATCATTTTACTTTTCTATTCTTTTCTTGTTTCTTTCGTAAAAATCGTATTTCAAAACAACGACGACTCGTTCCCATTGATATTTTTACCCTTCTTTTTTGTTTTTTTTTGTTCTTTTGTTTTTTAATTATTATTATTACTATCGACTCGTTCGTTCGTTCAATTGTTAATCGTTCTATTTTACTATATATTGTTTTTTGTTTCTTTAATTTCACTTTTCATGTATTCGTTTACTTCTCCTCTCTCTCTCTCTCTCTCTCTCTCTCTCTCTCTCTCTCTCTCACTCTTTCTCTCTCTCATTCGCTCGAAAACATTCCGCGAGTTGTGTACCTTCGAGAGGACACAACACAACTTTACGATGACACACGGAGTTAGAGAGGAGAAGTCGGAGAGGAGGAAGAGAAGGAGGAAGAGTTAAGGAGGAATCGCGAGAAGAAAATAATATATTGTCGACTCTCCTTCCTTCATCCTTCTTCCTTTCTTCCTTTCATTCTTTCTTCCTTACTTATCGTGTATTTGTTTTTGTTTTGTTTCTTATATTCCCTCTCCTTTCGTTTCTTCTCGTTCCGTTTCGTTTCTTTTCGTTTCTTTTCGTTTCGTTTCTTTTCGTTTCTTTCCGTTTCTTTTCGTTTCTTTTCGTTTCGTTTCGTTCCGTTTCGTTTCGTTTCGTTTCGTTTCCTTTCATTTCGTTTTGGAAAGCTTCGGAAGAGGATGATCGTCTTGTGCAACAGCTACGAAAAAAGATGAAGGAAACACGTACGTGTAATATTTGTGTAATTGTGCGTTAATTGGTGTATGGATGAATATATTGTGTGTGTGTTTTAAGTAAGTAAGTAAGTAAGTAAGTAAGTAAGTAAGTATAATATTTGTTTTGCTTTCTCGTATGAATTAATGGTGAATCGAAAAGAGAAAGAGAGAGAAAGATAGAGATAGAGATAGAGATAGAGATAGAAATAGAGATACATATATATATATATATATATATATATATATATAGTAATAAGAGGAGACAAGGTAAAAGAGGGAGAGAGTGACTAGCGGCGGCGAGCTCTACAACTAAACAACAACAACAGTATTTTCAGTTTATAACAACATTAACAAGTAAGTTACGCGCGTGTGTGTTATGTTAAAGCACGACGACGCGCCACGTGTGCCGTTTTATACGTATATACGAGATAATTAATAGACGTGTCTGTTTCCTTGTCTGTCCTTGTCCTGTCCTGTACTGTTACTGTCCTGTCTTGTCTGTATGATATTCGTACGTACGTACGTACGTATGTATGTATGTATGTATGTATTTATGTATGTCTCATCGTGCGTATGCGTGGTTAACGTGAATATTTTTTAAATCGTGTATATGGTTAATAAATACCTTTTTGAGAGAAAGGTTTTATATACGCCATATATATATATATATATATATATATATATATATATGTATGTATCGTTAAGTGTAACAATAGTAAAATACCGGGATGTGTAGTATATAAGTAATTCGGTAGTAGTATATTAGTTAGTAGTAGTAGTAGTAGGTAGTAGTAGTAGTAGTAATAGTAGTAAAATAGTAGTAGGGCGCGTACGTGTGTGTGTGTGTGTGTGTGTGTGTGTGTGTAAGTAATAATGTCCGTGTGTGATAATCGTCATCCGTGATTATTAGTGGCGTTTGTTCGCGCGTGTGTGCCTAATAAAAGGTCTCCGTCCGATAAATGGACGCACGCGAGTGAGAGAGGGTTGTTAGACAAAGAGGGATAGGAGTAGTAATAGGAGGATAAGGAGGAGAAGGAGAAGGAGGAGGTGGAGGAGAGAGCACGAAGAGGTTCCTTCCTTCTCGCGATTGGTCTCGGTTCGTATCTTAAATCCGAGAAAATATATATCTTTAGTGTCATATGCAACAAGACCGAGAACCGGTCGTTCTTGTTGTTGTTTGACAATCGAGCAAGCGAGTGGTAGTACGTCATAACGACGTTGTTGACGTTGTTGACGTTGACGTTGACGATGAGGATGCCAAAGATGACGGTGATTGCATAGACGACGACGACGACGTACGATGATGATCGGCGAAGAAGAAGATAGGCGCCGGTGGCGACGAGTTTAGGTAGAAAAAGGTCGACAAGATCAATTGTATCTCGAGTTGTTTGTAGCGATGATAATAATGATAATGACGATGATAATAATAATAATAATAATTCGAGTTGAACGACGGCGACGGCGACGGCGGCGGCGGCGACGACGACGACGACGACGACGACGACGGCGAGAGGGACAATTATTACAGTAATCGTAGCAGTAGCAGTAATAGTAGTAGTAATATTAATAGTAATAATAAGAATAATAATATTAATAATAATAATAATAATAATAATAATAATAATAGTAATAATCGTAATGATAGTAATAATATTAATAATAATTAATGGAATAAGAAAAAAAATGATGTCCCGAGACGACGATGATCATCGCCGTCGTCGTGACAGCTCGCTGGTCTACATAACGATAGGCGGTACTTGAACGTAACGATAAATGTATAGACGATAGTCCTTGCTTGCCAATACGACCGAACCATCGTCCATGAGTGCGACGTCGAAGCATTGGGCGTGCTTGACCTTGCTCTCCAATGCCGAAACAAGCTGGCCGTCCTGCGTGAATATCGTAAGGTTGAAATTGTTGTGATTGTCGGCAATCAATATTTCACCGGCCGCATTTATTCCAACGCCGATCGGATAATTCGTAATCCCCTCGCCGCCGATCTGACGCAGATAAGCGCCCTCGTAATTGAATACCTTGACGCAGTGGGCCCGATTGTCGCTAATAAATATCTCTTGTTTGTCGTTGACGACTACGCCATTAGGAAATTCAAGATGCTTGGAACAGCCAAACTTTTGCAAAACGTTGCCCGCCTGATCGAATATTATAACGCGCATGACCTTGCACTCTACGACGACTATGCGTCCCTTCGAGTCAACGGTCACGCCACGTGGATGTTGCAATATGTTAGCACCGAATTTTCTAACGAATTGTCCGTACTGATTGTAGATCTGTATCTGATGGGTCGGTGATCTTTCGGTAACGATAATGTCGCCCGACGTACGCACGACGGCTACCCTGTTGGGATACAACAATTGTCCGTCGCGTTTGCCGCACTCACCGAATTGAAACTTAAATCTACCCTCCTTGTCGAATATCTGTATACGATGATTGTTCGTGTCGGCAACTATTATGTCGTTTTGTGCGTTAACGGCGACGCCGCTAGGCTCGGTGAATTGTCCCTCCATAACCCCGAACTCCCCGAACTTGCAATGATAAATCATCTTCTGCCGTTTGATTTGCGACTTAAGGGGGAATATAGCCGCGGCCGACATTAGTTTCGAGGTTAGATCTAGAACGGACTCGCCCGGTGAGGCGTTAGGCGTTACGGATACAGCAGTTGGCATCGGGAAATGATCGTTGCTCGTTACGACGGGATAAGCGTCGCTACCGCCGTTGCTCCATTTCTCGTAGGGATTGGCGTTCATGCCGTTTAAATTGAGATCGCTTATGGTGGTCGAGAATGGTCCAAGGCTATTGGCCGAACTGAAACGTTTAGTGATGACGCTGTTGCTGCCGCCGCCACCGCCACCGCCGCCACCACCGCCGCCACCGCCACCGCCACCGCCTGCGGCGCCACCGCCTGCGCCACCTCCGCCGCCACCTCCTCCACCACCTCCGCCACCACCTCCGGCTACCCCGTTGTTACCGGTGGTGTCGAACGGCGACGGCGAGGTCGACGAGGCGCAATTAGAACCCGACGATATCAATCCGTTGCTGTACGGCCGGTCCAAAAGCAAACCTCCCAATGTACCGGCTCCGCTAACAGGGCCGTTACCGTTGCTACTTCCGTTACTACCACCACCGTTACTCGACAATGCCGTTGGACGAGCTATTGGTGGTTGCTTCCCGATAGGTCCTGCGTTACCGGCCTCGCTGTTACTACGAACGTAACCGAACGTATTCCTAACGCCAACCTGTATCGCCTGATAATTACTGACGAATTCCAAATCGGCCGCCGTTTGATTCGATATGTCGGGAGTATAACTCAACAATACTTGTAGCTTCGAGTCCAACAACTTCTTGACCATCAACACGTCCGTAACCGTCGTGTATTTGATCAAACGTTCGACGAACTCGCACGTCTGTTGTATCTTGTCCGCCATCTCGTTCGCCTTTTGCGTTAATACTCCGAGCGATATCTGTTTAGTCGAGAAAACGGATTCCAATTCCTTCAATAGTTCCTGCTTACGTTCCTCCAACATAGATCTGTAAAACTGGAAGGTGTCGTTAATCTCGTTCTGGGCTTTGTGATATTGTACTTGTAATCTCGCGGCACCGTGATCGGCCGCTTTAACGGCAGCCCTAACGTCGGCGGCCTTAGCCCTGCACTCCTGTACCGCCCTTGCGACCGCCTCCATTTGTTGTGGTCCTACCTCGGACACGTGGGCGCAGTCGTGCAACGGACCCGGATGATCGGTTATCGTACATTCCTTACATACCAGTACCGTGCAAGCACGGCAAAAATATTTCAATAGTTCTTGCTTGTGACGCGGACAGAACAACGTCTTTTCCTCGTTACTGTTACCACCGTTTATGACGAGATTGTTCTTCGGCAATTCGGCAGTCGTATTATTGCCGGCGTTGTTGACGGTCTCCAATTTCGAATCACCGAGATTCAATACCCGGTGACCTTCGAAACAGTGCATAAACTGATGGGCCATAACGCAATTTGGACAAAGGAAATTGGCGCAATCGAAGCAACGGGCTACAGCGTCGTATTCCGTCGACTTGCACCCGGTACAACGTACGCCTGCGGCACCACCAAGACGGCAACGGGGACAGGCCTCCCCTGCTTTAGGTGCGTCCAGGCAGAGATCACAACTGTCGACGTCGCAGATCGCCGAGTCGCTAGCTGGTGGCGAACTACCGCTCACCGTTAGCGGGGACAGCGAGGCCAGGGACCCGAGGGAATTCGCGCGCGATTCCAGCGAGGGTGTCGGCGAGGCCATCTTCAATCAACCGGCATCCCTGTAACAAACAAATTTATTCCACTTTTTAATTACGTCCATTAATCTTCTTATATTCTTTTATCTTTTTCTCCTCCCTACCCCTACCCTCGAATAACAACGAATTCGATGTATATTAAATCCCTATCCCACGAATCGGAACAAGTTCCAAGTCGACGTATTTAGATCCTACGCGTTTAGAGTCTTACAATCGACATTAGAAGAACTTACTTTTCGGAAACAGCCTAATTCATTTGATATCGTCAGATCGTTTTCATCGTGGACTCATCGTCAAATTCTTATGTACATACCTAACGTATAATTTTTTCTATCTGATCTCCGTCAACGACGTTCTCAACGTACGTCATCAACGTGGTAATCATATGGATTATAAATCGTTTAAGAAATGAAGGATATATTATAATCGTTGGATACTCTTCTTCTCTCTTTCTCTCTCGTTTTACTTACCAGGAGCCGCCAAAACAAGCGAAGGTCGGTACTGCTTGTGTGCATAAGATGACTTAATAATATTACGTAGAGAGAATCTATACGATCGTTGGATCGTGATATTTATTGAGTATTTATTGTTACTCGAACGGATGCTTAAAGACGACTGATCTTCTCCCGCGTCTCTCCGAACTATACCATGCCCCAGTTTTCAATGATATCAAAGATAAATATATACGAAATGTTCTGGGACATAAACGTCGCACGTGTTTCGTCGAATATTACGACAAAAGTTCCAAGAAAAAAAAAATATATATATATATATGTATTCATCGTTTTCAAACGTCGATCTGTCTATTCGATATAGATTTTTACATTTTCGCATAAAGTATACAACCGAAAGTCGTATCAGTTCGGTACAAGCAAATTAAAGCACCGAGGGGATGTCCTATACGGGTAAATCGTCGTATTTCCAAAAAAAAAAAAAAAAAATCTTGTTCCCGTCTTGTTCGAGTAAAATCGCGACCGATCCGATTCGTTCGTCATAAAAAGTTAGAGTCGTAAAAATTATCGGATCGGTATCGATTAAAAACGGAACGTATATATTTTTATCTGAGATATTTTAATTGCGTACTTCAAAGTAAACCGCCTATACGTTCGCAGAGATTACTCTCTCGATTACTAATCGATACCTACCGAGATCTAACGTCGATAAAAAGTGCGGTAAAACGATTTATACAAATTGGAAATCCAATTTATCATACCTGTCAAATTATATATATATATATATATATATATATATATATATATATATATAATATATATAATATCTAGTATACGATCATAATTATACAAAATAATTATATCGCGTATCTAAAATCAAAAACCACAAAAAAAAGAAAAAGAAAAAGAAAAAGAATTAGATATAAAAATAATCAATCGTAGACGCGTATATTATAAAATAATAACGCAGTATAATTTTCTAACGATCGTATATACACGGAAACGTAAAACGAAGTAGAGATTCGAAGAGGAAAAGAAAAATAAATAAATAAACAAATAAACAGGAAGAAAAATTGAAAAAATAAATAAGATGGGAATGAAATATTAGAAATACTCGGACTATTCTAAACATTTGCGAAGGAACGATTCTCACTCTCCTTCTCCTACTCTCTCTGTCTCTAACGAATATAAAGAAGTTACAAGAGGAGTTTGTAGTTTAACCGACGAATGCCGACTGGCTCTAAGGAATTCACTTCCGGCCAACTCATCCGAGTATCAGTCGAGGTAAGCGCTTTCAACATTCAAGGTCATGGCAGTGAACGCTCACCGAACTCTCGACGTCACACGAGGAAGATTCCCGAGGACCACCCATATGTATATTCCATATATATATATATATATATATATATATATATATATATATATATATATGCATAAATATTTCTATATACACACACACACACACACATATACATACATACATATATATGCACACACACACACACACACACACACACACACACACACACATATATATAGCTATATACATACATATATACATATATAGACGTATTTATGTGTATGCGTCTGTGCTCTATTCGTTTGTCATGTTGCCCACGACGAAAGGCAAACACAAGAAAGAAAGAGATAGATAGATAGATAGATAGATAGATAGATAGATAGATAGATAGATAGAAATGGTGACGAAGAGAGGATAATAAAAAATAAAAAGAAACAAAAAAAAAACGGAAAGAGGAAAAGAGAGGATAATAGATGAAACACGAGCCACGGAAAAAAAAATGGAGAGGAAGGGACAAAAAAAAAGGAGACGAAAAAAATTTTAAAAAAGACCGTGACAAAAAAAAAAGAAAAAGACACGAAGAGGAGGACGATGGAGGAGGTAGGCATTGTTCCTCCGACTACGCAGATCCTTTTGGTTTCTCTCTTCACGGGACTATTCCCACGCGAGTAGGATACCACATACCACCACCATCTTCTTCTCTTCATGGTGTGTATAATACTTTCCTATAGCAAATTCCATCACCTCTCTCTCTCTCTGCAGCGCACGCACACGTACGTTCCTTCTCTCTCTCTCTCTCTCTCTCTCTCTCTCTCTCTCTCTCTCTCTCTCTCTCTCTCTCTCTCTCTCTTTCTTTCTGTCACTATATTTACAACGAGTAAGAGGCAAAGCTCGTCTCTTTAATTAAATCACTTGGGCTGCGGGCAGACGGGTGTACATATGTGTTTCACCTGAGTGCTCTCGTAGAAAAAGGACAGGAAGATAGATAGATAGATAGATAGAGAGAGAGAGAGAGAGAGAGAGAGATAAAGATATATATATATATATATATATATATCTTTGAGAGAGAGAGAGAGAGGAACGTTGGTATCCTTCGGAATCCAAGGTCACCAATACGAAGGTTATCGTACTTCTCCCACTCGCTGAACGAATTTACACGCTCACACGCGACAGGACTCTATTTTTTTATTTTTATTTTATTTTTTTTCTATTTCCCTCTCTCTCTCTCTCTCTCTCTCTCTCTCTCTCTTTCTCTTTACGAAAGACACCATATGCTATAGATAGAAAGGTAGATAGATACAAAAATAGATAGAGAGAGAGAGAGAAAAAGAGATAGAAAATTGTTAGAAAAGAGTGAAATGAACTGTGGAAAGAACAAAGAACGTTCCATTCTTAATCAAAAGAAGAAGAGAAAAAGAAGAGGAATTAAAAAAGGAAAAGAAAAAAAAAGAAAAATGTTCCTAAGCAAAGACCAAAGCTATGATTTTCTTCTTCTATGTTCTCTCCCTCTCTCTCTCTCTCTCTCTCTCTCTCTCTCTCTCTCTCTCTCTCTCTCTCTCTCTCTCTCTCTCTCTCTCTCTCTCTTTTACATTAGTACATTCGTGCAGGAATTTCGATCGTGTCCTGAGATAAGAGGTGAATGCTCCTTAGGGAAATACTTCTCCTACCTTCGTCTTTCTTTTATCTTTCTCCTTCTTTCTTTCCCTCTTTCTTACCGAGAGGGCAAGGAAATCATGTTTAGCATATTGAAATCGAGATTCTCATACGGTAAGTGTTAAGGATTTTATGTAAGTTCTTACATACTTATTGTTAGTACCAGAAGCGACACATGCCTGTCTGTTGAATCATCGTATTATCGACTCCTTCCCCCCTCCCTCCCTCTCTCTCTCTATCTCTTTCTCTCTGTCTCTTTCTATCTTTATCTCTAGCGTTAAGGTTCGTTTTCATTTTTAATATATATATATATATATATATATATATATATATATATATATATATAAAATTTGTATAAATAATAAATTTTATACGTATATTCTGTATGTATGTATACACACACACACACACACACACACAAATTTATGAGATTTTATATTATACCTCTCATATTCGTTCACGAAAATACCCCCCGCCACCTCCACCGTAAGAAAACTATTCCCATTTAAATACAACGAAACAATTTCATCTATCCCCAATAACGTTCCGCTGCACGCGACGATGATCTAATAACCAAGAAAAACAAAAAAAAAACAAACAAAAAAATAAACGAGAATAAAAATATAACCGTCGAAATGATTAATCATTAAACGAAATCAAGTAAATCGTTACATCGCGAATCGCGAAATTAATCGTTGAAATAACCAAAGAAAGAAAAAAAAAAAGAAGAAGAATAGAAAAAAAACCGAACCGAAAAGATCGCAAACAGTGAACATAAATTCGCAATAATATTGCGACATTATATTATCGATCGATCGTCAAAGATAATAATTTCGAATCGAAATATTTGTACGTGATCAATGAAAGAAACGAATTCTACCAACGAACCAACGAACCATCGAACCCCAATGCAACCCAACCAACGAACCAACGAACCAGCCCAACCAACCAACGAACCAATCGACGAAGAAAGGGGGATAAACATCGTTGTCTCCGTCTATCTCTCTCTCTCTCTCTCTCTCTCTCTCTCTCTCTCTCTCTCTCTATGGGTGGTACGTATGTTTTGTGTGTATGTGTATGTGTGCATGGCGTATGCGATGGTATGCGTGTTGGTAGCAGGGTGCGTGCACCCTTCGATCGATGAACGTCGTTCAGGGGTCACGCCGTGCTGCTTGCCTCCCCTCCTCTACCCCTTCAGCCATCCGCCTGTACCACCCTTCCCTCTTCAACGCACCCTCCCCTCCTCTCCGCTCCACTCCTCATCTACTACCCCTTCCTCCTTCTTCATCCGTATGGCCCTGGAATGGCTCGATTCGCTCTCTCTCTCTCTCTCTCTCTCTCTCTCTCTCTCTCTCTCTCTCTCTCTCTCACTCTATCTATCTATCTATCTATCTCTCTCGTTCTCTCTCTTTCCATCTCTTCTCTTCCTCGTCGACCAGTGCCGGCAGACTGGCGTAATAGTGGGGAGAACGAGAGAGAGAGAGAGAGAGAGTGATAGAAAGATAGAAAGAGAGAGACATATATATATATATATAGGTACTAGTTCATCCGCCACGATCTACGACCTTGGACGAGAAAGGTCTCGAAGCTGCTCCGAAAGTCGTGAGAAAGTCGACTCTCCTCTCCTCTCCTCTCCTCTCCTCTCCTCTTCTCTTCCCTGCACTTCTCTGCACTTCTCTGCACTTCTCCTCTCCTTTTCACTTCACTTCACTTCGCTTCGCTTCGCTTCTCTACTCTTCCGTTCGTCCGTTCTTTCTCTTCTTTTTTTATGTATTTCTCTCTTTATTTTGCTATTGGTTCCCCCACCCCCACCCCACCCCCCGCCCTACCCGTCGTCGTTTTCGTTATTCGTTTTCCCGTCGCAATCGAATTTCCGGTAAGAATCCGGTGTCAATTATTATCGGAATTTTCTCAATTTTAAACGAGCGTCGATGGAAATTTGTTTTTCCTTTCTTTTTCTTTTTTTCTTTCTTTTTTTTTTCGAATCCCCTTCCATCTTCCACTCCCTCTTCCTTCGTCTTTTATTTTTCCTTTTTTTTTTTTTTTTTTTTTTATTTTCTTTCCGTCTTCTCTTTACTTTTGCGATCGAACTCGGACAGTATACGATTCGTATTTTGCGAATGAATTTTCTTTGAAACGCGTGCGCACGCGCACCGTTCGAACGTACGGATTTTCTTTTTAGAATATTTGTTGAAACCGAAGCGTTTTTTTTTTTTTTTTTTTTTTTTTTTTTTTTTTTTAATGTAAAATCCTCTTAGCCGTGAATGAATACGGTGAAAAAGTTTTCTGATCTAATATCGGTTATTTCGCTACGATCTCTCTACGCCTTTGGCGTACCTGCGCCGTAACGTAGATTATAAGTGAATAGTTGAAAAATTCAAAATAATAAAGAGGAGGAAGGGAGCACGTGGAAATAAACGTTGAGGGAAGAAATATTTACGACTCGAACGTACTATACACTCCCTTCCATCGTATAAAGTGCAATTTTGATATCGACCACGTATACGTATCGGCACTTTTTTGATACATATTTCCTAGGGGAGGAATAGATCAGGAAGAAAGAAAAAAGAAATAAGAGAGAAAATGAAAGAGGAAACTGGCTCACGTGAAACTTTCTAGACGCGATCCAATACATACATACATACATACATACACTCATACACTTTTCTACCGAGTTACAAAATGTATTGGAATTCCTAATGTACCCGATAAAACTCAAATCGTCGATAATCGAAGCGCAAAAAACGAAAAATATATTCGAACAGTTCGATAGAAGGGATCAAAAGAAAAGAAAAGAAAAGGAAAGAAAAAAGATATCAAGATCGAGAATCAAGATAAATGATCCACGATGTCAGGACAAAGATCGGCATCGATATTAAAGATCACATGATCGCGATATTGATAATAGAGGATTGGAAGATTCAAAAATAAGGATCAAAAAAGAGACGTTTGGGTTAGAAAGTTGTACTAGGAAATATTTGGGATCCATTGAAACGTTGATTAATTGAAGCAAGAACGTAAGTATAGAATAGTATCAGTACTCGGTACCAAAATCAACATACTCAGCATTGATGTACCAGTGTACCAGCGTACCAGTGTACCAGCAATAACACCAGCAACAGCAACAGGAGATGAGTAGAAGCAGAGAGAGAGAGAGAGAGAGAGAGAGAGAGAGCTAGTAATGGAATATCGAAGTCATTGACTTTGGTGAGTTGAAAAAGGAGAAGGTTAAAAGAAGAAGGAGGGAGGGAGAAGGATAAGGTTAAGGATAAGGATAAGGATGAGGATGAGGATGAGGATGAGGAATCTCGTAAGTTAGGATCCCACGTATACTCTCTTCTTCCTATTTTCTTTTTATTTTTACTACTTCCGAAGGAAGTAAAGATAGAAGGCGAAGAAGACGAAGAAGAAAAAGAAGAAGAAGAAGTAGATGGGATATGTAGTATAGATACTACGAGGAGTATCCTTTTATTAAAGTACACCGGGCGTCCGAGTACGCGCCAACGGCATTAATTCTACAGGCTGTCTAGGCGATCGGATCTCTCTCTCTCTCTCTCTCTCTCTCTCTCTCTCTCTCTCTCTCTCTCTCTCTCTCTCTCTCTCTGATTCTTTCTACAGGAGGAAGAAACTCAAGGGCGAGCCATAAATCTTGCCACACGGCCCGTTGTCGGGTCACCTTTGTAAAACCAGTACTTGAAGAGGCTAACCGTATATCCTATGTGTGTCTGTATAGTGCATGCGTGTTTTGTACGTGAACTGCAATGTAAAAAGAACAAAAAAAATAGCAAAAGAGAGAGAGAGAGTGTGTGTGTGTGTGTGTGTGTGTGTGTGTGTGTGTGTGTGTGTGTGTGTGCGTTTGCTCGAGTATATATACGTTCGTATAACGTATAGGTTTCAACGACTCGAAGAAAGATCCTCCCCCTCCCCTGCCCCCCCCCCCTCATTTTCCACTAATCGACGATTTACGCACAAAAAAAATAAATAAAAAGAGAAGCTTGCAACCCTTCTCTTCTCCCTTTCTCCGTTCAAAGTT
Source organism: Dolichovespula sylvestris (assembly GCA_918808275.2). Taxonomy (NCBI): domain Eukaryota; kingdom Metazoa; phylum Arthropoda; class Insecta; order Hymenoptera; family Vespidae; genus Dolichovespula; species Dolichovespula sylvestris. The sequence continues at coordinate 2,932,498 of OU964980.1, forward strand.
TTATTACTACTAGCAAGTATGCGCGCGCGCACGCTATCATCATCTTAACTCGCGTCGAGAGTTCGATGGGATCGATATATGTCTAACCATACGGGGGATGGTATTTCATTTTGATGACACGTTTTAAGATTGTATCGATCGGATATCTTTGGTGAGAATTAGGGATTAGGGATTATTTATGGTGATATAGACGACGATTACGACGAGGACGATGACGATGACGATGACGATGATGGTGGTGTGGCCGATGGTGGTATCATTTTTAAATGGCCGTAAGTAAGGATACCCTGGCATCTGAGATTCTACGATAAAATATCATACATGCGGGATGATTGTTGATGAGAGAGACAGAGAGAGAGAGAGAGAGAGAAAGGGGAAAAAAAAGAAGAAACATACAAAAACCTGTCGCGAACATAAAACCCTGCTAAAGAATAAGAACGAGAGGTTAAAAAAAAAAGAGAGAGAGAGAGAATGAAAGCAGAAGAAAGAAATTGGATGAGAGAGAGAAAATATATTTAAAAAAAAAAAAAAAAGTAATGATAAGGTAAAAAAGAAAGCATATTTATGTTTATTAGAAGCAAATATTTTTATTAGAAGCAACAAATAGACGGACGGATTAATATCTAAATTTATCGCGACGAGCTTATAAAGAAAACGATTATAGCGATTATATATATATATATATATATATATATATATATATAATGCCAACGATAATAAAAAAAAAAAGAAAAATGAAGGAGAAAAATAAAGATCGAGAACTCGCGGGACCGAAAAAGAAAAAAAAAAAAAAGAAAGAAAAATAAAATAAAAATAAAAATAAATGAGAAAAAAGGAAGCGTCGAGAGTTGTGCGGGTGGTTTAAGGGAGAAAGCGACGGGGTTGGAGGGGGAGGGGGGGAGAGGGTTTAAAGGAGGAAAATGTTAAGATTCCAAGGAGTTTCGCATAGGGTAGATGTTCTCGAAGTAAGGAAGGAAGGAAGGAAGGAAGGAAGGAAGGAAGGAAGGAAGGAAGGAAGAAATGGTTGGTGAGGAGCGAAGGAAGGGAGGGAAGGAAGAGATCGTAGAGAGCAGACCACCCCATCCACCACCCTCCCTATCCACCCTATCCACCCTCTCCCGCCGGTTGAATGCACTGTAGGAAAGGGTGGCGGACGGCGCGTCTGGTTTCTATAGAAACACATTGCATCGACCGCCCCAACCCCTCGTAAAGAGAACCCCCGGTCGGGGGTCCGACGAGGGTCGCGTCCGTCACTGTAACGTGGAGGAGAGGGGAGGGCGGAAAACCGGAGAAGACCGAATGGTGGTGGTGGTGGTGGTGGTGGTGGTGGTGGGGGATGTGAACGCAGCAGTCCGACTCTCCTCCTCACTCGCTCTCTATCACTCTATCTCTCTCACTCTTTCTTTCTCTTTCTCTTTCTCTTTCTCTCTGTCTGCTGTGTATCCGTCTGTCTCTCTTTCTCTTTCATCCTTGCAGAGAGAGAGAGAGAGAGAGAGAGAGAGAGAGAGGGAGAGGGAGAGGGAGAGAATGGCAGCCGGCGGTGCATCGCCCTTCGACGCGGCACGGCAATGCGTGTGTGTTTCTCTCTTATCTACAGGGTGATCGATAAATAAAGGGTAGATAATAAAGTATTAATTTTTCTTCTTAACGATATCTCGATATTATTTTCGATCGTTCGATCCAACGAGACGAATTATCTCTCTTTTTTCTTTTCTTTTCCTTTATATATATATATATATATATATATATATATATATATATATATATATCTCTTTCTTTCTATCTTTTTTGGGGACAAATTTAATGCGTCTGTTTGTTTAACTTCTTTTCCTTCAACCTTTTTTTTTCTTTCTTTTTTTTTTGTAAATATATGTATGTATGTACGTAGGTATGAATCGATATACTCGTATCTTTTTTTTTTCTTTTTTTTTTTTTAAAGATGATATTCGTAAAAAATTAAATTTTGTACGGTGCTCGTTCCTTCTTTTCTTTCATCTTTTCCTTTCTTCCTATTTTTTGTTTTATTTTATTTTATTTTATTTTTTTTTCGTTATCTGAGCGACGTCATCATTTTAAACACGAATTTGGATGATATTGTACGAACGTTAAATGTTTCTTTCAATCTTTCTCTTCTTTTCTTTTTTATTTTATTTTCTTCATTTTTATTTTTTTATTTTTTTTTTTTTTTTGTTGAACGAAGTTGAGTACAGTTTTCGGGGAATTAATTTTTATGCGGTGCGCGTGTTTCCCTCCTCTCTCTCTCTCTCTCTCTCTCTCTATCTATCTATAGGGTGATCCATAAATAAGGGTAGATCACAGCGATATCCTCGAATATCCCTGAGACAACGTCCTTTCGTACGAATTAAACAAACGTTTCGGAAAAAGGCTTAAAATTAAACCTTCCTTTTTTTTTTTCTTTTTTATTTTTTAATCAGAGTCTTCGTATCTCTTTCTATTTAACGGGTGATCGTTAAGTAAAGATAACGAGGGCATCGACAAACGATATCCACCCATAATCGAGTTATCGGTCTCGTTGGAACGCGGACTTCGAACAAAACTCAAAAAAGGTAGAGATAGAAAAAAAGTAAAAATGTAAGAATTAAAAAAGAACAAAAGAAATGAGGATTGGGAGAAAGAAAGAAGGAAAGAAAAAGAGAGAGAGAGAGAGAGAGAAAATAAATGAGAAGAAAAGAAGAATATAAAAGAAAAAGAACAAAATAAAAATATATGAAACGCAAGTGAAAACCGATGAAATTATTAGACCTTTCGTTAAAAACAGAAAGAGGGAGAGAGAGAGAAATAAGAGAGAAAGATAAAGAGCAAGAGAGAGACAGAGAGAGAGAGAGAGAGAGAGAGAGAATTAGAGATATGTTGACAGACAGCTAGATAGATAAAGTAAGAGAGAAAGAGAGAGTGTGTGTGTCACAAAGAGAGAGAGAGAGAGAGAGAGAGAGAGAGAGAGACAACATTCTAGTAAGCTTCAGAAAGATTTTCATTGTCAGTGTCGAAGAGTATTCGAGGATCGATCGTAGACACAACGCGACGACAGTCGACCCTTTTCAACATAGTGAAACGTTTTCTACATACATACATACATACATACATACATACATATATATACATAAGTACATACATACATGTATATATAGGTACATAATATGCATACGTATATACGTATAGACAGCTATAAGGTACGTTACGTACGTTTTCATTAACGTTAATTCGTCCAGAGCGATGACATTCGTAGAAAATCGATATGTAGATATATATATATATATATGCATACGTGTACGAGCATACGTATTAGACAACCCTTCTCGTTTTCTACGAGAGAAGAGAGGGATGCAGTATGATGCAGTGGGATGCAGACGACATTAAAGTGGTAGTGGTACGGTCGAGGAGAGACAGAAACAATGAGACGGAAAGAAGAACAAACGGACAGCAGAGACAGGCAGACGAAAGAATACGATTTCAAAGAATACAGCGATACTAATGTATGCATCCGTGTATATAACCAATGTAATATACGTATACACACATATATATATATATATATTGGCATTTATCCTATGTATTATTTCTTTATACATATAAGTTGCGTTTTAACTGTTACTACTATCCTTTCTAACGATCCCGAAGCATTCCACCGGAATTGATGTTTCTACGAATAAGAAAAACGGAGATAGAGATAGAGTAAGAAAAAGAGAGAAAGAGAAATAGAAGGGGGGGAGTAAAAAAAATAAAAAAGAAAAACAAAGAAGAATAAAAGAGAGAGAGAGAGAGAGAGAGGGATAAAGAGAGTAAAAAAGAAAGAAAGAAAGAAAGTAGTCAGACAGTGAGTAGGAAAGAGAGAGAAAATAAAAAGAGTCAGACAGTGAGAAAGAAAAGGGAGAGAAAATAAAAAGAGAAAGAAAGATAAAGACAGACAGAGAGAAAGAGAGATAGGGAGAGAGGGATAGAGGGAGAGGGATAGAGGGAGAGGGATAGAGGGAGAGGGGGTGGAAAAACGAGGCGACGTCCCGGCAGACGTTAGATCGATCGCGTCTGCAAGCCGCGACTTGGGGGTAGCTATGGCGATGGTGGTGGTAATGGTAATGGTGTTGGTGTTTGGTGATGGTGGTGGTGATGGTGGGTATAGGTAGGGAGGGTAAAGAGGGAAATCGGCAGGTAGAGAGAGTGTTAAAGACGGAAAACGGAAGTGCCAAAGGCGTTATATATCCCTGTTAAGCTTTTCACCGAGTAAAAGGATATAAATACTTTAATTGGCGATTTAAATTTATATGCGTTTATCCTCTCTACTTTTATTTATTTATATATTTATTTATTTATTTATTCGCACGCATCCGTACGCACACTTTCTTCTTATCCCTACATTTTATATATATATATATATATATATATATATATATATATATGTATATGTATGTATATGTATGTATGTACGTATAAATTAATATAAACAAATGATGTGGAACGATACGAGGACCGAAGAAAAAAATGAAAAAGAATAAAGTGAAACGAAATGGGGAGAAAAGAAAAAAAATTAACGAGCAGAGAAAAAGAAATGTCTATTCGCGATTTTCAATTGCAACAACGAATAAGGGGAGACCACCAGCCGCACACAATCATCTTTCGTCCATATTGTCTCTTATATCTTTGCCGATGATTTTAATCGATGGTTAAAAAAAAGAAAAAAAATAATAATAAATCAGTAAAAAAAAAAAAAAAAA
>OU964980.1:2942227-2949727 GCA_918808275.2 Dolichovespula sylvestris
AAAAGAAAAAGAAAAAAAAAGAAATAACCACGTACTAAAAAGTGACAAGAGTGATATTCAAAGATATACAGAGGGAAAGAGAGAGAGAGAGAGAGAGAGAGAGAGAGAGAGAGAGAGAGTGAGAGAGTGAGAGAGAGAGATAGAGGTAGTAGACGGGCCAAAGGTACTTGGATTTATTTTTAAAAAATTCAATTACTCCATTTCCGTGAACATTTCAGACCGCGAATTCCTTTTTCCTCGGCAGTATCCTACTGCAAAGGTTAATAATCATTTGAACTGCGAAATAATTATTAGGGTGACGAGTCCGAATAGAAAATGTCGCGATAAAAAAGGAGAAAGGAAAATGTCTTGAATAAAATAAAAAATAAAAAATAAAAATGATAAAATAAAAAAATTAATTGATTCTCGAAAGTCACCTAAGTACACAACCTCTGGGATCCTTTCCCTGTGGAAAGTTCAAAAATAAATAAATAAATAAAAAATAAAAAATAAAGGAAGAAAAAAAACAAGATGGAAGAATGGATAGACAGAGATTATGTTCGTGTGTGTGTGTGTGTGTGTGAGATAAAAATATAGATAAATGTGTATTTAAAGATATACATACATACATACATACATACATACATACATACATATACATATATATATATATTATACATACATATATATATACATATATATATATATATATATATCCAGAATGAGAGAGAGAGAGAGAGAGATAGTTCAAGCACCATTTGACCGGTCTCTGAATCATCGTTAAGCGACCGTTATACGACGGCTCGTTAAATTCTATCGTAATGTGGGTGGGTCATATAATTCGCACGCTATTCTCTCTCTCTCTCTCTCTCTCTCTCTCTCTTTATCTATCTATCTATCTCTCTGCTTTTCGCGACGAAAGCACGATTAACGTTTATCATAGAAATCCCAACGAAAAGATTATCCGATCGATCCATACGATAAACGAGAGTTGTATTGGGGGATTTGGGGAGACAGAAATAGTTTCTAAATTATCTTTTTTTATTTAGTTCTCTTTTTTTTTTTTTTTTTTTTTTAATATTACGGTCTGAAAAAAGAGGGACAGAGATAGAAAGAAAAAAAAAAAAAATGATGGTCACGAAAAAAAAAAAAAGAGAGAGAAAGAAAAATCGTAAAAAGTATTCTCGAAATCCCACCGGCGTTTTTATTCTTAACTATGATCTAATCTAATATATTCGGGCACGCGGGGCCGGTTGTCTATTTTTATTCGTTCGTAAATATCACATCAATATCCAAACGGGAAAATCACGCAACTCTTTGCTTTCTTTTGTTCGTTCATTTATTTACTTATTTATTTATTTATTTAATTATTTATTTATTTATTTCTACGTTTTTTCTTTTTTTTTTGTTTTCTTTTTTCTTAACATTGATCCGTTAACACGCGAACAATTCCTCGTTCAATTTATAAACGTTCGTATTATTACTCGTTTACTACTACTAATTGTAAATATATAATTAATATATATATATATATATTTATACTGATAAAATTATATATTTAAATTGTCATTATTAATCATATTATTTAATAACATCATTGTATAGATATTATCGTTGTACCGTATTTTATTGGATCGTCAGGAATGAAATTTGTACAAAAAAGAAAAAAAAATATTAAAAAAAAAAAAAAAAAACACAATTAGGCATAACAAATTACAAAATTTCATCCTTGACGATCTAATAGATGATCTTTTAAATAATCTTTTCTCACTTAATTTTTGTCTCTCTCTCTCTCTCTCTCTCTCTCTCTCTCTCTCTCTCTCTCTCTCTCTCTATCTCTCTTTTGGTTTCTTTCTCTTTCCTTCTTTCTAATCACTCCCCCATTACTTCATCAAATATATATATATATATAAATATATATTTATATATATATATATATATATATATATATATATACATATATTACATAAAGATAAATAAGACGGGAGGAACGTACGATACACTGTTACGAATGTCAAAATTACGAAGGTTACGATTGTCAAGATTTCATTACGGGATAGGAGAGGAGACAGTACGAACGAAGAGGACGGATACGATAGGGAGAAGAACGGAAGTTAACAATTTCAGAAACGAGCGTGGAGTGCTCTCCTCAAGTAGGATTTCAATTAAGACCATCAAGTAATTATCGTTCCTTTAAAAGTCGTCGTCGTCGTCGTAGTAGTCATAGTAGTAGTCGTCAAAGATCGGTTCCCATCCTAATTCTTATATTGCACGTACGTACTTATAATAAATTATATCATTTGCTCGATAATCTTCATTCAAATTAATCTAATTTTCAATCGCTTATATACTAATCTCCACGTAAGTACGAGGTATGATTAATCAATTCGAATATACAAATAGAAATCAAATTTGATACAATAATGATAATAATAATGATGATGATGATGATGATGATGATAATAGTAATAATAATAATAATAATAAAGAGGACGCGTTTGTTTGCGTTCGAAGAGGAATCAAAATAAATGAATAAATAAATAAAAAAGGAAAATAATCGAATAGAAAGAGAGTATATAATATAGAGAAATTGTTAATCGAACATTGATTGTTATTATCAGTATTGTTTAATACGCTGGCACGTATATACGATCTCGTAGACATTGAACTTATCGATGTATATTATAATTCGACGAAGAAAAAGAATTAACCAAGAAAAAAAAAAAAAAAAAGAACAAAAAGATAATTAAAAAGGATCGAATAGAAAAAAATGAATGAATGAATGAATGAATGAATGAATGAATGAATGAACAAGATAATATAGAGAAAATAAACGAAACAAGTAATCTCTCGAAAAAAATTCAAACCTTTCCTATCCTTTCTTATTTCTTCCGACGTATATTACAATTTTCTCGTTTATCGTTGTTCGATTTATTTAAAGAAAAAAAAAAAAAAAAGAAAAAAAAAACGAAGGAAAAGGAACGAAAATAATTGTATATATATATAAAAAAAAAAAAAAAAAAAAAACGAATACAAAAAATTTCATATAACCTAATCCAAATAATTATGCGTGGAAATAATTTTATATGAAAAAAAAAAAAAAAAAAAAAAAAAAGAATTGTATATAAAACAAAAAAAAAAGCAGAAAAAAGAAAAAACAAAAACGAAAGAAGAGAGATCAATAGATAGACCAGGTGGATGGATATATGGAGAAAAAAAAAAAAAAAAAAAAAGAAAAAAAAAGGAAGGATAGCGTAAGAAGTGACGACGGATATTGAAGAACGAAAACTGTTATTGGAAATTCGTACGAATTGTTAGAAGAGAGACGAGAGAGAGAGAGAGATAGAGAGAGAAAAAAGAAGAAAAAAAAGTGAAAAAAAAAGGATAGAAAAGAATCTCTCATCGTTTTCTCCGGCACAACAAGAGAGTGTTATATAGTACAGGTAGATACAGCCGAGATGATAAGAGGAGCAAAGAGAGAGGAACTCGTTGATTATATTATATATATATATATATATAAAAGTATATATATTTATATATATATATCATATATATGTATATATAACGGAGAAACTAAAGCTTCAACGTCGAAGGGCTTTCCAAGTGGCATATCGACGAAAAGCACACACCTGTGGCACGAGTAGTAAGAAGAAACCGAGCGCGAGCAAAAGCTCTAACGATTCGTGTATATATATATATATATATGTGTGTGTGTGTGTGTGTGTGTGTGTGAGAGAGAGAGAGAGAGAGCTAAGTCCTTCGAGTCCGGCCAACCAATTGAAATTTCAATCATCTTTCGAATAAAATATCCAATTCGAATTTCCGATTCAATCCAAGAGGAAAAGAGAGAGAAAGAGAGAGAGAGGGAGAGAGAGAGAGAGAGATCTTTTGACTTGGTCGGGGCTGACGTCATTATTTATGACGTCATAAATAAACCCTTCTTGTTATCCGTAAAATAAAATACATATAGACGTGTGTATGAATATTGTTGTCCTTTTGGTTCAATTATCGTTTATTCGAAAGAAAGAAAGAAAGAAAGAAAGAAAGATAAAAAAATAAATAAATAAATAAATGTAAAAAAAGAAAAATAATATCGTCGGGTTATTTCCCCGTAGAATATTTTATTAATAACTTTCGACGTATCGTCGTGTATTAATTTCTTCGTTACACGGATCATTTATCATTTCTTTTCTTTTTTTTTTTTTTTTTTTTCTTTTTGTTTCCTTTACAGATATAACCCTTACAGGATAGATTTCAGTAAAAGTTATTTGTAATACATAACGAATCGTAACTTTGTACTTGATGATAGGAAATATGTAGAAAATTATAATAGTTGTGATCGTATTAATTAAAGGGTGTAGACCCATTTTAATGGGGTGGTAATACTAACTATAGTTTAAAACGGGATGGTATCCTATGAGAATTAATTGACATTGAAAAAAAAAAAAAAAGAAAAAGAAAAAATCATTATTCGATTTAAAAAATCCAAACCCGTCCATTAAAAAAAAAAAAAAAAGAAAAAAAAAAAAAGAAAAAAGAAAATAAAGAAAGAGGAAAAAGCAAAAATATTATTTAACTGAATTATTATTTCGTTCGAAAAACACGTTCCATTCGCTCCGAGAGTGTCGCGCGTGCATATATATATATATATATATATATATATATATATGTACATGTGTGTGTGTGTTACATATGCATAAAGAAAAAAAAAAATGCACACACGATGCAATAATCGATACGTAAATAATAAATGCAATATTCCGGCGATGACAAGTCGTTAGATTAGAGATTAAAAAACAGAAGAACAAAAAGGAATAAAGTAAATAAATAACGAAGAAAGAGAGGGTGGAAAAAAGAAGTAAAGAAAAAAAAAGAAAAGAAAAGAAAAGAAAAGAAAAGAAAAGGAAAAAACAACCCTCCATGAAAAATAATGCATAACAATGCGATCGATATATTCTTCTTATATAGTACAAAACATTATCTCAATACACACACACACACACACACACACACACACACACACACACACACACACACACACACACACACACACACACACACACACACACACACACACACACACACACACACACACACACACACACACACACACACACACACACACACACACACACACACACTATTACGTACGGTTTTTATTTCTTCCTTATTCGTAGCACGTGCAATTGCGTTTTATCTGAGATATATTTTCAACCCTCGCGTTTGTGAAAACGTCGGCTATCGTCGTTGACACGAGACACACCCTCTCGATATAGAAATCGAGAAAACGAGAGTGATAGTGTGAGAGAGAGAGAGAGAGGGGGGGGGGGTTAGAAAAAGAAATCGGGATGTGCAAGAAGGGAGGAGGTATACGGGGGATGTTGGTAGTCGAGGTAAAAGGTTGGTAACATCGAGAAATCGCGAGTCGACTTTGAACGGCCTCACCTTCCTCCTTTACCTAACTCCTACCCCCCCCCCCTCTCCTTTATCATCTATTTCGTTCTTCGTTTTTTCTTGAGCCACCTTTCACCCTCTTTCACCCTCTTTCACCCCCTCGCCATTCTATCGCGCCATCGCAATACACGGTTCGTTGAACCCCCACCCCCACACCCTCATCGTTTGGTACCTTTTGCCGAACGACAATGATTCTTTTCTGCAGTCTCGACGTGATGAAAAAAAAGAAGGAAAAAAAAAGAAAAAAAAAGGAAAGAAGTGAAAAGAAAGGTCGAAGAAGTTTTCCCGCGTAGACATTGACGTTCGTTTATTCGTTTTGTTCGGGTTTTCGTTACGAGGGATCGACGAATAAGAATAAGGGTGGATGGAGATATTAGAAAATTAAAGGAAGAGTAAAGAAGTTTCGACGATGACGAAGAGAGAGAGAGAGAGAGAGAGAGAGAGATTGTCGAAATAAAATTCATTTTCTTTGTTTTTTTTTTTTTTTGAAAAAAAAAATAAAAAAACTTCCAATAAAAATTACTCGAATAACTCTTGAGAAAATATATACGAACGGTCCTTGATGAGTACTCGATAAAATTCTAAATAAATTTCTAACGTACCTACCCCCAACCCCCACCCCCATACCCCTATTTCGTTCAATATCTCGCGACGTTTACTAAAAAAGAAAAAAAGGAAAGAAAACGAATTCGCGTTCTATTACTTTTCTAATCGAAACAACTCGAACGCGGACGAGCCGAAATAATTTTTCTGACCATTCGCGAACTACCGCCGAACTATTTGTTCGATATCTCTCTGAATTAGAAAATAAAAAAAAAGGAGAAAAAAAGAAAGAGAGAGAAAGAAGAAAAATATTCGTCCACGTTCCAATGATTCTCTAATCAAAATTTCCCAGGGGAACATTCGTGGAAAAGGAGAGAAAAAAAAAAAAAAAGATTCACGACGACGAGTTTCCATCGAATACAAATAATTTTTGAATTTAAATAATTTTCGAATTCAAAAAGATCTATCGTTGACAATACGGACGATTCTAATAATGCCATTCCAATGAAAACTCGAGACGATATGATCGAAGTGAGTATTTTATAGGAAATTAAAAAAAAGAAAAAAAAAAAAACACGGAACGAAACGTAACAAAAGCAAAAAGAAAAAAAAAAAAAGAAAAAGGAGGAGAAATTAAAAACAAAAAAATCTCGAACTACGAAGAAAGAAAGGGAGAGAGGAAATAAAGGAAAATGGAGAACAACGAAATAAATAAGTGAAAAAAACTGAACAAAACCGATCGCATAAACGTCAAATAATATTCTTAATGAAGCCGAATAATTACATACGCACGTGTCCCGTCGATAGAAAACTAACATCATATATATTCTCTTCCACGAACGAGGAAGAACTTTTTATTATTATATCCTCTCGAGTTTGCCGAATGAAAATTGAGAAATACGATACTATATCTATTACCATCGAGACATGAGATAGGGTCGTTAAAAGGTCCCGCAACCCTCCCCTCCCCATCCATAATAAATTAAATATTATGTTCGTCGGTCGTTCGAGATCGAAAAAAAAAAAAAATAAAAAAAAAAAAAAAAATACGTTCACGTATGGGACATATTCGAGGGGGTAGCAAAGGGAAAAAAAAATTCTCGTCTCTCCCATCGACCCCGCCTCAAAAAAAAAAAAAAAAAATTAAAGAATAAAAAAACGAAATAAAAAAAAAATTAAAATTAAAAGATTAAAAAAGAAAAACAAATGATTGAAAAGAAAAAAAAAAAAAAAGAAAGAAAGAAAGAAGACAAATAAGGTGCGTCAAGATAATATATATATATATATATATAGAGAGAGACACGTGTGTGCCAAGAGTGTGTGCGTGCGCGTCTAGAAAAAGGATACACGAGAAGCATATCCTGTTGAGGAAACGAGGGGAGGATATAATATGGGGGTTGCTGAGGCTCTCTGATAGGAGGGTGTCACAGGAAGTGAACCCCAGTTAACTTTCCCGTGTCGTCGTAGTCGTCGCCGGCGAATCAATAACGCTTCTTCACCCTCCACCCTCCTCTTGCCACCTTC
>OU964980.1:2952227-2954727 GCA_918808275.2 Dolichovespula sylvestris
ACATAAAAAAAAAAACAAACAAACAAATAACTGAACAAACTAATAAACGCTAACGATGATCGATGATGCGAAAATGGGAAAATAAAAAAAAAAAAAAAACAAAAAAGAAATAAAAAGAGAAAACGAGGAGTCCATTCGAATGAAAAATATCAATGTCATTTACATTATCCCGAGAATGATCTCGGAATATTGAAAACGATTTCTCTCTCTCTCTCTCTCTCTCTCTATCTCTATCTCTATCTTTATTTCTATCTTCTAATCCTTATATAATACATTATACCTTTATGTATATATATATATATATATACATAGAATTTATCGAGTGAGAAAAAGCTCTTATCTTTTTTCTCCCACCCCCACCACCCCTTTAAAGCTACCCCCGAAGAGCTCGTTATCGCCGATCGAGATAAGGAGAAAGTAAGAGAGGTGGATCAGTGTGAAGGGGTAGGAGGAGTGGGGTGGTTCGTGTGGGTGGGTGGGTGTGGATAAAAAGAAGGTAACGAAAGAAAATGGAGTTCTCTCTCTCTCTCTCTCTCTCTCTCTCTCTCTCTCTCTCTCTCTCTCTCTCTCTCTTTTCTCGTTTGCTTACGCATCTTTCTTCTTCGAATCTTACGAGGGAAGACGGCGACGCGTCGATATTCATCTTCGCGAGAATAAACTTATTTTCGATATGGTATCGTCGAAAAAAATCGAAAAATTTAAATGACAAAAACATCGTTCACCATCGTTCTATCTCGTGGCTTAATCCTTCCTTTTTTCTCTCTTTCTCTTCTCTTCCTCCACCCTCTTACCCCACCCGAGGCAACCCCTCGTAACTTGAAGTCCCATTAGCAAAACTACGCTCCTTCTAATCTCCCTTCTAATCTCGTCAATTTCGTTCATTTCGTCGTGACGAAATAGTGGGATTAACAAAATTTTATTCGATTAATCGAATTTCTTTATTATTGATTGATTGATCGATTGATTTCTTTATTATTGATTGATTGATTAATTATATAATCAATACGCATATTTGTATTCAAATGTTTATATACAATCAATCAATCAATCAATCAATTAATTTAATTAATAACGCATGTTTCTTTTTTACATTCGATCGTCAATTTTTGCTTATTCGTTACAAAATAATTTATATAGTGATAGAAAGTTGAAGATTAACAAAATATTACGTTATTGCATACTATTAGTATACTATTAGTATGTGTTATACACAAAAGATAATATATATATATATATCGAAATAATTAATTCATTACCGTTCTTACACTTCTCATATGATTCTATAATAAACAAATAAATAAACAGACAAATAAATTAATTAATACATCAATAAATAAATAAAAACAAACAGATAAACGAATAAATAACAAAATAAATCAATCAACAAATAAACGGGAGTAAAAGATCGACACCGATCGACGGATCATCTTCTCCGATAAAAAAAAAAAAAAAAAAAAAAAAAAAAAAAAAAAAAAAAAAGAGAGAGAGAGAGAGAGAGAGAGAGAGAAACGGAAAGAGAAAAACAAAAACAAAAAGAGAAAAAAATTATCGTTCGACCGATCACGCAAAATACACGAAATAAAATAACAGATGATCGTTTCGATACATTTCGTAACGTTCGAACGTTTAATTGAAAGAAGAAAAAAAGGAAAAAAAAAATACCACGAAGGGATGATATTAGGACGGTGAGGAGTGGGTGGTTAAGAGGGGTATAGGGAGGGACCAGGAGGAGGAGGAGGAGGAGGAGGAGGGGGGGAGGAGGGTTGCAGTAAACTGACGTGCCAAGTACGAAACGAATTTTCCGTTGATCCTCGAGCGGAGTCGCAATCTCGCACTGTAATTACGAAAGTAATGGAAGTGGGTTCAAAGACCAATGGCGGAGTGAAGGCTGGGTGGGGGGAGGGAGGGACGGGCCTACGGGGTGGTAAGGGGGGTAAAGGAGTAAAGAGGGTTGAAAGGTAAAAGGTTGTAGGAAGAAGCTGGGATTCTACTTCGACTTTATTTAATTTTGAAGAAATGTATCTTCTGACATTCTCTCTCTCTCTCTCTCTCTCTCTCTCTCTCTCTCTCTCTCTCTCTCTCTCTCTCTCTCTATTTAATTTATCTCCACGCCTACTTGTTCGTTTATTATTTACGAACTCGTTTTTATACATTCTCTATGTATGTTATACACAAAAAAAAAATGGCAAAAAAAAAAAAGAGCGAAAGAAAGAAAAGTTTCTACAGTCGATTAGAGGAGAGAGAGAGAAAAAAACAAAAAACAAAAAATCAATTACCGTTTGACGGGAGAGTCCGTAAAAGGTTTTTTGAGCGATCGGGCTCGTTTCGAATTTAAGAGAGTCTCGAGAGAGTGCTCGTACTTTTCGTAAAAAGAAAAAGGAAATAAAGAAAGAAAGAAAAAAAAAAGAAAAAAAAAAGTAGAAACGAAGAAAAGAGAGATGTCAGGTGGAAGAAAGATAAAACAAAAAAAAAAAAACAAAAAAAAAAAGAAAAAAGAAAA
>OU964980.1:2962227-2974727 GCA_918808275.2 Dolichovespula sylvestris
ACGTCGACTTGTAAATCGTGACTTTCCACGTTTTAAGGGATAAAAAGAAAAAGAAAAAGAAAAAGAAAAAAAAAAAAAAGAAAAAACGGTTCTTAATTTCTTTTAGACTTTAATTCGTTCTTTTGAACACCCCGTTTCTTCTGTCGCCGTTAAAAGAAAACGACGATATTACCCCCACCCACCCACCCTCCTCCTCCTCCTCCTCCTCCTCCTCCTCCTCTTTCCTTTTCTCTTTCTCTTTTTCTTTTCTGTCTTTCTTTCTTTTTTTTTTTCTTTTCGAAAAGGGAAAGAGATAGGGTAAAGGAAGAGATAATAGAGGAGTGATCGAAGGGTATACGTCTTCGTTTTTTCGTAAACGGGGAACGGGATAGGGGATGGAAGAAGAAGAAAAAGAAAAGGAAAAAGGAAACAAAAAGAAAACGAAAGTGAAGATGGAAAAGAATAGGAAAAAAAAATGAAACAAAACGGGGGAAAAAGAAAACGAAAATGAAGAAGGAAAAGGGAAAAGGAAAGGAAAATAAAGGGAAAAGGACAAAGAAATTGAAAAAAGGAATGGAGAAATAAAAAGAGAAAGAAACGGAATTCATTGAAAGGAAAACTCAAATTTGTTTTCTCTTCTTCTTCTTCTTCTTCTTCTTTTTTTTCTTTATCTTTTGCACGAATGTGTTTTGCGGGAATGGCGGACAAAAATAAATAAATAAATAAATAAATAAGTAAATAAATACATAAATAAATAGATAAAAAACCAAAGAAATAAACGTGCATATATTATATATACCCTGTCGGGGCGAGAGAGAGGGAGAAAAAAAAAATAAAAAGAAGAAAAGAAAGAAAGAAAGAAAGAAAGAAAAGATGAAAGAAATACAAAGAGGATTTTCAACGCAAGAAAATGCGTCTTCCCCGATTTTCGAAAAAGAATAAAAAAAAAAAAAAAAAAAAAAAAAGAAAGAAAGAACAAGAAATTGAATTATTAAAACTGACCGAGAATCGTCGTGCACGTAACCTCTTTATCGGTTCATCTCCTCTCATTTATAATACACCCACCCACCCACCCACCCACCCACACCCACCCACACACACACACAAATTATATATATATATATATATTCTCCTATTCTTTCTCTCCCTCTGCTCCAGCCCCCATTCACTCCCTCACCCTATCTTTTTATACCTTCTCTTCTATTTCTTACCAGGGTGAAGAAGGAGAAAAGGAAAAAAGAAGGAAAGAAAAAATGTAAAAAAAAAAAAAAAAAAAAAAAAAAAAGAAAAAAAAAAGAAAGAAGGGACGTCCCGACGTGTGTTCGCGGCGCCGCACGCTTCGCGCCTCATACCATTCGAATTCGAAGTCACGCGAATGGATGTCTCCTGAGGAGGATAACATGCAAAAGAAAAATGATAAGTTATTGCTTAGAGAGAGAGAGAGAGAGAGAGAGAATTCACGAGAAATAATACTTCGTTTATTTTTTCTCTTTCTCTTTCTCTTTTCTCCACCCTATAATTTGAATCAAGTAACAAGATATAATCGTTAGATCGATAATATAATTTGAATGTTACGAGAGATACGTAATAAATTAAAAAAAAAAAAAAAAAAAAAAAAAAAAAAAAAAATGGATACTTCCAATGCAAATGTGCGTATTTGTGTGTTCGTGTGGATCATCCCTTTAAGAAAAAGAAAATAATAATAATAATAATGATGATGAAGATGATGATGATGATGAGGATGATGATGACGACGACGATAATGAAGCTATTCTAATCGATTTTGTTAATTTAACTCTTACGTGCATTAAGGAAAATATAAAATAAAGTAAAATAAATAAATAAATAAATAAATAAATAAATAAATAAATAAATAAATAAACGAATGAACGAAATAGTTGCCATTGTTAGAGATATTTCACGAATTAAAAAGTAAAAATAAATGGTTATCAATATTTCTGTTTATTATATATCTGTTTATTATATACCTGTTTATTATAAATTCTGTTTTAATATGATATTAAAAAAAAAAAAAGTGTGTAATATATTAACTTTACGTTTTTGATAAGATATTAAAATATATATATATATAATATGAATTTCATGGTATTAATAAAAAAAAAAAAAAAAAAGAAAAAAGAAAACATGCATACATACATATGATATAAGGATATACATTATATTAGAAATTAAGGGAAACATTTTGAAAAGGAATAAAAATTGAAAGAGCGTGTCGCAATTTTTGATTTATTAGGTGCATAAAAAATTTCCTTCTTCTCGTCATCATCGTCGTCGTCGTCGTCGTTGTTGTCGTATTTTTCTTTTCATTTCTTATAGATTATTATTATTATTATTTTTATTTATCATTATTATTATTATTATTATTTATTATTTATTATCATTATTATTATTATTATTATTATTATTATTATTATTATTATTATTATTATTATTATTATTATAATAGAAATGGAATTAGAAAATGTCGAACTAGAAACTAGTGTAAAGCTCCGATCGTAAAGCTTATATCACGAAAGCTCGTAACACCACCCCCTACGTAACTTTGCGTCTCGTGTTCTACGTAGTTTGCCGCTTGTTTAACGTAACAAGGCTCGAATCCAATAAGCCGACTACTACGTTATTTACGATAGAAATACACTCCGGTCGAGATTAAACGTTGCACACGGAGCAACGGTACATATATGTCACGGTGTAAGGAAACTAAATATGAGAGAGAGAGAATGTGAGAGAGAGAGAGAATGAGAGAGAGAGAGAGAGAGAAGGTAGCACATACCGGAAAGAAGATTAGTAGTATTTCATACGACCTTAGGGTCTCCATTTGCACTACTAATCAGCATCGCGTGAGATATTATTTTATTTACATTTACATATATACATGTGTGTGAGTGTGTGTGAGTGTGTGTATATATGTATATATATATATACATATATATGAGTACGTGTGTTCGTATGGGTCTGTATGTATATTATTTCCTATGTTTTATAATTATTTTTGTTTTTCTAATTACCCGTTGTGTTCTTCATCTATGATATTATAAATGATTATGAAAAAAAAAATATATATATATATATATGTATACATATATATATATACTAGAAATTTTAATTATTATTATACAGGGTGTTTCAGTTAATTGAGGCCGCCTAAATATTTTCTTTGTTTTTTTTTATACTCTGAATGGCTTAAAAAAAAAATATATATATATATATATATATATATATATAATATAATGTTATGTATATTATAGGCGGACTTCTTTAGCTGAAACATCCTATATAATAATTAAATTGTTATAAAATATATTATTTTGTAATCAATAATTTGTTGCCTCTCTGTCGATATTTCTTTATTTTATTATTGTATTGTTGTTATTTTTATTTTCTTGAATTGTAATCCGTACATGTTTCTACTGGCATTATCTTCTTTATTCATTTATTTTTATTTTTTTTTAAATACTTCTTTAATAATAATAATAATAATAATAATAATAATAATAATAATAATAATAATAATAACAATATCAGGAAATTTGTTTCAATTACATATCAGCATTCTAAATCAACGAAACATAATCTACAGAGACTACTGTCCTCCCTTTTTTTTTTTTTTTTAATATTACATCGCCGTATAAAAAATAGATAAAAATTCGATAATGTCAATTCCATTTCTTTTACGTGGGATAACGTCAAACGTATACAAACAAACAAACAAACAAACAAACAAACGAACGAACGAACGAACGAACGAACGAACGAACGAACGAACGATCAAACGAACGAATAAATAATTAATTAATTAAACAAATAAATAAATGAGGATCGTGAAAGATATATCGTAAAGTATGGAAGGAGAATGTGGTGGGGTGAGGTGGGTGGAGAGAATGAGAAGAAAAAAAAAAAAAGAAGAGAAATAAAAAAAGAAGAAGAGAGAGATGATCAAGGGAAAAGAGGACACGCGATAGACATTATCTGTTCTCCCTCCGTCCCAACCCACCACCTCTCCCGACCAATAACTAATAAAGTTAACCCTCTTGATCGCAGTACATTGCGAGATGAGTTATTCTACGAAATAGTAAAAAGAACGATGACGTTTTACGATCGGAGTTAATAAACCAAACGTAAAACTTCTCTTTATGAAGAACACAAAGCCACGGGCATTGTCCGAACGTAGCCATTTCAAGAATTTGTGCCTATGTTTTAATATATATATATATATATATATCTGTGTGTGTGTGTGTGTGTGTGTGTGTGTGTGTGTGTGTATGTGTGTGACTTTCTCTCACACATCAGTCTTCGTGGATTACAAGCGTAAAATGTGTCTGGAATGTCTCGTCTCATTCCTTTTGCTCGAATTCAGTTACAACTTCGACGAAAGAACCTACGTTATTTCAACGAAAATGTACCAATTTTAGAAAATTGAATATCTCTATTCGAGAAAGCGAGAAAAAAAAAATATATATATATATACACACGTTTGTACGTGTGTATGTACATAGAAAGATTTATTTTTTTAAATTATTATTAATAATAATATGGATGTTAATATTATTTGTCAGTTTTAAACAGAGATATTTTTGTCTATAATAGTAATATATAATAATTATATTATATAATATAATTATTATATAATTATATAATAATAATAATAATTACTATTATTGTTGTTGTTGTTATTATCATGATCATCATCATCATCATCATCACCATTATCATCATTATTATAGATTTTTGTCATATCATCTTGGTTAATCAACGTTTACCAACGAATGTAATTAATTGGTTCAATTTATTTGCGCCTACGGACGTCACTAAAAACACATTCACACATAAAGTCCACAGTCATGTATATACACACGCATATACACATGCATATATATATATATATACACACATACAAACAGACAGATATACAAGTATAACATTAAAATATATTTGCTCGTATTCTATCAGCAACTCGTAAAGGACTAAGTGATACTTTCCTACACGTTGAATATATTCAAGCTCTCTTTCTCTCTCTCTCTCTCTCTCTCTCTCTCTCATTTTCTGTACGATTCTCTCTCTTTTCTCACACACCATAAACATATCAAACGACGAAGAGTAGAAAAAATATTTCGAGTTCAACGAGGTCGTTCAATAAATTATTGCAAAGAGCTAACCGTGTAATTACTAACGAGTGTTTGCATTAGTCAAGGAACAATCTGTTAACGCCAAAGCAAACTACTTAACAAAAAAGATACAGAGAGAGAGAGAGAGAGAGAGAGAGAGAGAGAGAGAGAGAGAGAGAGAGAGAGAGAGAGAGAGACTGAGAGGGAGAGATAAATAGGTAGATAGTATATTTAAGAGAAAGATAAAGATGAAAAGAAACAGAGAGAAAATGTAAGTACACACACACACAAACACATACACACACACACAAACATGTGTAAGAGAAAGACAGATACATAGATAGATAGATGTACAAATAGAAAGATATACATTAAATATAAAGTTTGATGAAAGTTCAAATAAATTTGGAGAAATGTGTAAGAAACAATACAAAAAATAAAATCAGATCAAATTATAAAGAAGAAGAAGAAGGAAGCAAAAAAGGAAAAGAAAAAAAAAAAGAATAAATCATTCGATCGATCGATCGATCGATCGTGTGAAAGAGATAGAGACAAATCGTAGACGGTGTTTAAAAGAGTGAAGAGGTTAGAAAACGGAATGTGTAATAGAAAAAAAAGTATATCGAGATTGAGCGACAGGAAATGAGGATGTGTACGTGGAATGAAATAAGCAAAAGAAATATAGACAAATGGAAATAGAGTTTTAAGAAGGAAATAGTAAAATGGAATGTGTAATAGAAGAATGGATAGATACAGAGAGAGATAGAAATAAATAGAGAGATAGAGATAGATAGATGGAAAGATCTTTCTTTCTTTTTTTTTTTTTTTTTTTTTTTTAAGCTAAATCCCTCACTCCCAGCCTCTCTCTCTCTCTCTCTCTCTCTCTCTCTCTCTCTCGCTCTCCGTCATTTTCTTTTCTCACGTTAGCTTCTTCGAGATGCATAAATCTAGAATGCATGCTTACATATATCTTCGAGTTAATGCGACCTATCCTACGAAGGTACACGTTCATATATATACACTCATGTATATATATATAAATATATGTGTGTGTGTGTGTGTGTTATGTATGTACGTATGTATTTATACATAAGGTAAATAAGGAAACACCTATATCAATATGATTTCACGTGAACTATTTTTCCATAATAACCAATTTATCGAACTTATTTTTTTTTTTATGTCGATAATTCGTAATAATTAACTCGTGTACGTTTTATTTCCTCGCTATTATTATTACTATTATTATTATATTATAATTACGATTATTTGTGATAGAAAAAAAATAGTAATGAATTATATCGTACGAGATAAGTTGAGAAAAAGAAAAAACGAATAAAAAGAAAGATAAAAGCGAAGAGACATAAATGGACATTAATTCGTATTTAATGAATTTTAATTGTTGTCGAGGAGATTACAAAACAGAAAAAAGAAAAAAAGAAAAAGAAAAGAAAGAAAAGGAAAAGAAAGTGAGTTAGGGAATAAATGTAATTAATAAATATAGTTAAGAAAAGATTTCAATTTTAACGAACGAAAGAAATGAAAATGAGTTGGTGAATAAATGAATTAATAAATATAGTTGAGAAAAAAATGTATCTTTTAACGAACAAACAATATCTATGTTATGTGAGATAACGAAATAAAATATATATTTTAATACATGATAACGCAAATTATATATATATATATATTAATAAAAATAACAACAACAATAGTTAATAATTATCATAACCCTTTTAATCTCTTAAAAAGCTATTATTATTATTATTATTATTATTATTATTATTATTATTAAATAACATTACTAATTTTGATTTCCCATTCATCTCCATTGTCTCTCTAACGAAAGATTTAACGAATATTTCTAAACGATGATAAATTAATATCGATAATGGGGCGGGTAGCGGGGGGATCGGGTTATTGAAAAAAAAAAAATAATAAATAAATAAATAAATAAATAAATAAAAAAGAAGAAAGAAGAAATAGTTGCGTAGGTGGATCAAAGAAGAGTAGAAGAGAGAATATGGCGTGTTCTCTCGAGTTCTCGTTCGAGGAATGCAAAAGGATTGAAAAAGAAAATAGTAGAGAGGACGAAGGTTTCGCGAGCCGTCTCTTGCATCGAGTCGAGAAAGAAGAAAAAGAGGTAGAAGAGGAGGAAGAAGATGTAGTAGTAGTAGTAGTAGTAGTAGTAGTAGAGTAGTAAAAGAAGTAGTAGTAGACGGAGCATGTAAAAGTAAAACGAGAGTTAGGAGCGTCGTTAGTAAGCTGAGTACCAAGGCTAATCTAAAATCCAGATTACTTCGAAATTTATGACTTTTGTTGCACAGTCGACTCTCTCTCTCTCTCTCTCTCTCTCTCTCTCTTACTCTTGCTACCGACTCAACAAAAATTCAAATAGCTTCCTTCTTTGAACAAGTTTTACCCTTTCCTTCTCAAACTTTTTCCCTTTTTTATTTGTTCTCTTTTCCTTTTTCTTTCTCTTTCTTTTTTTTTTTTTTTCTTGTTATTCTCTTTTCCCTTTACCCCATTCTCTTAAAGAGCAAATATAAGTTTCGTTGAGCATTTCGTTATTTAACTCTATATAATCCGTTTACTTTGCGAAATATATATGTGTGTATCATCTGTGCCGCGCGTGCGTTTTATAAATTGAATATAATTTAACATACGCAAATTATAATATCCCAGTCGGCATAATTATTTTATCCCTACGTATTATTTTCTCACTCGACCCAAATTATGAACGTTCCGAATTAATTCGACGATAATTTTTCGAGCGCGTTCAACGCGTATCAATGATAATATATATCATTGTTCAATTTACAAATCGTCGAGCGTGAAAAATTCCAAACGTTTTCTGTTTTGTTTCCTTCTTTTTTTTTCGAATAATAAATCGCGACGATTACTTGTCCAATTAAGTTTTACCGTACCGTACGAATCTTCTTTTTTCCTATTTAATAAATAATTTAAAAATAAAAAAGAAAAAAAAAAATATTGATCATCTTAAATCTTAAGTATTACAGAGATATGGTTGATGTACTTAAGTGGACACTTGCGTGATAGGTAATATTTTTTTTATTTAAAAAAAAAAAAAAAAAAAGAGAGAGGGAAAAAAAGAAGAGGAAATGTGAGGTACGATTAGGATAAAGTATATAAATACATATATATATATATATATATATATATATATATATATATATATATATGTACATAATTAACGCTTAAGCCATATATATATGATGGAGCGAAGGGTTTGCCCACGCGTTTCCACGAAGGAAATATCTTCCACCCCAATTCTTTCGCGTTTAGTTTCAGCATCGATGAGTAAACCTACCTCTCACCCACTCACCCCCCACCCCCAGCCTATATTTACCCCTATATTTACCGACCGGCCGGCCAATGTCCGTCAAACTTATCGAGTCTCTATTTGCACTCATATACACACGCCTATCTTCACTTATTTGCATATTTACATATATACACGTGTACGTAAACCACATCATTCTTTCTTCCTTTCCTTCTTTATTATTTCTTTCTTTCTTTCATTCATTCATTCATTCATTCATTCATTCATTCATTCATTCATTCATTCATTCATTCATTCATTCATTCATTCATTCATTCATTCATTCATTCATTCATTCATTCATTCATTCATTCATTCATTCATTCATTCATTCATTCATTCATTCATTCATTCATTCATTCATTCATTGTAAAACGATATAGAATAAGAAAAAAAAAAAAGAAGTAGAAGAAACAAATCCTTTCGAACGTTTCTAATTACACGTCAAATAATTCGTTCTATTCTTTCCAATAATTGTTCGGTCAATTTAACACTCTTTTTTTCCTTTCTTTTTTTTTTTTTTTTTTTTTTCTAAATCACATTTGTTAACACTATCATTTCCGTCGCCATCGATCACGCAGCAGACATTTGAAAATTATATTATCGCGGCACAACGTTATCGCAAATACACAACGTTTAGCGGTTCGCTCGTTGTTGGCCTTTGCGTTTATTTCTTTTTTCATTTCTTTTCCTTCTTTTCTACTTTCTCATTTCTATATTTATTTTCAAATCTTTTCTTCCTTTATTTCCTAACACAAACGTCTTATCTTATCTCCGTGAAACTATTCGTAACGAGTAATAACATAGTTCGTTGAGTACACAATTGATTAATTAATTAATTAATTAATTAATTAATCATCACTCGATCGTTCGAACGCGTTTTACTAGATCGTCGAAAAAGGATACGAGAAAACAAAGAGAGAGAGAGAGAGAGAGAAAATTTTAAAAAGCGAAAAGATAGAAAAAGAAGAAGGATTAAGATCCATACGAGAATTATGAGAACCATTCCGTTAAATTCTAATTTGAAAGATATGCACGTAAAGATAAACTTGTATTACGCGAACCGGAAAATAACCCCGCGGCCAAGTATCGTTCTCACGTGTTGAAGAAGAAAAAGAAAAAAAAAGAAGGAACAAAAAAAAAAGTAGAAGAAAAAAAAAGAAAAAACTTTTATCGGTCGTCGTAATAGCGAATAAGAACGGTGAAGATGGTGGAGGGGGAAGGAGGAGGAGGAGGAGGAAGAAAGAAGGAAAAAAAGAACGAGACGGAGATATATAGACGGATAAAGAGAGACAGAGAATAGAGAAAAATAGGGATAGATAGATGGATAGATAAATAGATAGATAGATAGATAGATAAATAGATAGATAGAGAAAAGGATAAACGATTAATTCCGTAGAATTCTTAAATGAGACCCCATGGCGATAAGGGTCGGGTACTAATTGCGAGATTAATCGCTTTGACTTTAATCTCACCCTCCCCCCTCTTCTCACTCTCTCTCTCTCTCTCTCTTTCTCTCTCTCTCTCTCTCTATCTCATTCTCATTTCCTATCTTTATCTCTGTTTTCATGTATATAATCAAAACTGCATTCGCGCAATACGTTTGATGTTAAGAAAGAGTGTGTGTGTGTGAGAGAGATAGATAGATAGATAGATAGATAGATAGAGACAGAGAGAGAGAGAGAGAGAGAGAGAGAGATAAATAATTTGAAACGCGTGTGCGTGCGTGCGTTCGTTCCTTCGTCGAGTTATACCCACGGTAGGGAGGGAGGGAGGGAGGGGCGGGGAGGGGAGGGGACGATTAAATGGCGTGTCAAGAGCGCGAGTGCATGTAGTAAAATCTTTAGAAGGTGCACTGACCTGCCCTATGGTGATTAAAGAGCACGTAAAATAACGTTCAACATCCGAGTTGAGAAATTTATATATATATATATATATATATACATACTTATATGCACATGCATATATAGAGATATGTATCACTGGAATTCTATTTTTTTTTTTTTGTTATCTTCTTTTATAACGCTCTTCTTTTTGTTCTTCTTCTTCTTCTTCTTCTTCTCTCTTTTTTTTTTTTTTTTTTTTTAAACTATCGCGGTACAATTTTGACCTTTCACACTAACATTCTCCGAACGATTACATTCCTTCTTCTGTTCCGACCTTTAACCCTTTTTTCCATTTGCTTTTTATCTTTGACTTTCTGCTTCTTACTTTTCATTATTTTTCTCTTTTCTTTTTCTTTTTTTCTTTCTTTTCTTTTTTTTTTTTTTTTTTTTTTTTGTCAAATTCATCTCGTTAATATCACTCGCGTATATTATTGCGCGCGTGTGTGCCCATTTTAATTTACGATTTAAATCTAATTTTATTTATATATATATGTGTGTGTGTGTGTGTGTATTCTTCCATGATAAATATTAACATATTTATAAGGATAATTGCATAATTATATTATATTATATTATATCGGCATCATCGGAAAATTTCATTATGCGTTTATTGATTGCAATTGAAAGGACAATCGCGATAATGTTCTAGTTAAATATTTGACGTTCGTGCGAACGAATCCCCGTTTGACAATTCCTATGTATTAATGATCATATGGTAAAACGGTATACTATCAATTTCGTATATATCAAAAAAGAAAAAAGAAAGAAAAATAAAAAAAGGAAAAAAAAAATTAATAAATAGATAAATAATTAAATAAATAAATAGATGATAAACGATGACAATAATAAAAATCAAAGTAATACAATACTTTTATTTTCTCTCGGCCAGCCCTGTTCTTTTGGCGAAAGTAGTGTCCTTGATTGAACTCACCTGAAAAATCAAAAATGGGGAGCATACATTGATTATTGAAATTCTCGATAAAGAGATGAAGAAAGTACAAAATAATATATATGTATGTATATACAAAATATATATGTATGTATGTATGTATGTATGTATATTTTTTTGTTCTTTTTTCTTACAAATTATATCAATTACCTAAATAGATGTTTAATAAAAAGTTATGATAAAAGGAGGATGAGAAGAAGAATGAGAATGAGAAGGAGGTGGAGGAGGAGATGGAAAAAAGGAGAACAATGTATAATATTTCAAAATGGAAGATAGGGTATATGAGTTAGAACACTTTCGTAATCACCGGGGCTGATGTATAGTGAATATTATCTTTTATGTTGGCAAAGCATAGTCAGCGAATATACATATATGTATGTATATATAACTGCCGTAATATATATATATATATATATATATATTTTTTTTCCTTTTTTTCTTCTTCCTTTTAGATAACGCAAAAAGAGAGAGAGAGAGAAAAAAAAACGAGCAGCTATAACGATAATAACAATAATAATAATAACAAAAATAAAATTAAATAAAATAAAACAAAAGCGTTGCGATCGCAAGGAATTTAATTGACGAATTCCTTTACGATCTTTTTCAAAGGATAAAAGAAGAAGAAGAAGAAGAAGAAGAAGAAGGAGGAGAAGAAGAATAAAAAAGAAAAATCTAACTTTGTTCATCGTGTTGTCGAATCGTTTTTATGTACCGATCGAAAAAAAAAAAAAGGAAAAAAAAATGTTGATCATATTGTCGGATGCATTTATTACACGCGAAAATGATCCATCGACAAATAAATAAATAAATAAATAAATAAATAAATAAAAAGATAGATAAATAGATAAGTGAATGAATGTATTAATGAATGAATCGATGAATGAAATCTTTGGATACGCGCGATTAGAAATAAAAATAGGAAATAAATGATATTTCGAAATCAATGGATTATATTATCCTTCGTTTCAAAAAAGAAAGAAAAAAGAAGAAAAATAAATGTATGAACGAATGAATGAATGAATGAAATGAATGAATGAACGAACGAACGAACGAACGAACAGATAACCCGATGTCTTGAAATCAACGAGAGATTAGATAAATTAGAAATGGCAATTGAAATTCTACTTATTTCGAACGATGATAAAAAGAAAAAAGAAACGAAACGAGAATGATAATGAAACGAGCGACGATCAAAGAAAAGAAAAGAAAAGAAAAGA
>OU964980.1:2979727-2992227 GCA_918808275.2 Dolichovespula sylvestris
CCTTCAATCCCTCCCCCAACCCAACTCTTAACCATCATATACATGCTACCACCATCACTATACTCTTCAAGCTTCATCTCTTTTTCACTCTCGAACGCATAGAACAGACGTTTATCTGTACTCTCTATCCTTCTCGTGAAAGATATTCTCTAAAAAGGAAGAGAGAGCGAAAGAGTGAGAGAGAGAGAGAGAGAGAGAGAGAGAGAAACGTCATAAGATCGACCTTGACGCGTGTCAAGTTTAACGGCCGGATATCGCATTAAAGATATCGTATCACTTCAACGAACCACCACTCTCTTCTTTGTCTGATCGAACTACTCGATAAAACTACTATATTCCATATCTTTCTTATATTGTTTTTCTATTCCCCCAACAACCACCCCACCCCTCAACTTCCTTTCTTATTATTATTTTAATTGCCCCTTCATTTGTTTATTTATTTATTTATTTATTTTATTTTATATTTTTTTTTTTTTCATTTTTCTTTTCGTCGACGAAGAGGAAAAGAAAGTAGAGTCGATGAATTAACGAGGATTATTAAATAGAGGTGGTGAATCGATTTTCTTAGTGGAGAAAAGATTTTTAAGAAAAAAAAAAAAACAATAATAATAATAATAATAATAATAATAATAATAATAATAATAATAATAATAATAATAATCATACCGACAAACTTATCGATTCAACAATCGTTATTTATATTCTAATGAATGCAATAACAACAACAACAACAACAATAATAATAATAATAATAATAACGCATTAATAATTAAATACTCTAATGTTTGAAATGGTATAAAATAAAAATTATATTAAATTAAATTAAATTAAATTAAATTAAATTAAGATGTCAAACTCTTTTAATCTCGACAATTAATAACGAACGAAATATTTATAATCACTTGAGAGAGAGACGAAGAAAGAAAATATGTGAATCGTTATAAGAAACTTATATACTCCTTCTCTCTCTCTCTCTCTCTCTCTCTCCGTCTTTATAAAAAAATTAATCGCGACCATTATGAAATATCCACGTTAAAAATTAAACAATTTTCGATCGTTAAAGATTACACAGTATAAATGAAAGGTATTAAAGGTGTTTCGTGACGTCTCGACTAGTGTCAATTAAAAACTCATTTTAATTTCATTCGATCAACTATGACCACTAACAACCACCACCATCACCACCACCACAATCGCTATTATCCCACCACCATCGCCTATACCACCACCAACACCCCATCATCGTCCAAGTTTGTGGTCTTGGGCGTCTCCATGAATATGTATATCCCTTTCTCCTTCGTCTCTCCACACTCCCCTCCTCACTCACTCTCTCTCTCTCTCTCTCACTCTCTCTCTTTCTCTCTCTCCCTCCCCACCACTAATTCTCTCCCGTTATTCTATGTAGGACATTAAAATCATTTGACAAACAAGTCGAATGATATTTTACATTGACGTCATCAAATGGTGATACCTCGTTTTTATTATCATAATTAAGAAATATATATATATATATATATTTTTTTTTTAATAATAAATTTCTCTCTCTCTCTCTCTCTCTCTCTCTTGCTCGCTTTTTAAAATTGGTTTTTATATATTTCACCCGGATTTTGATGATCGCATCTCGAGATGTCGGAAGACATTCCCACGAAAAGCAGTGACCTCTTGACCTATCCCTCCCCTCCCCCCCCCCCTCTCCCTCTCTCTCTCTCTCTCTCTCTGTCTCTATCTTTCCTTTGGCAATAGAGGTACAGTCAAGATACGGTAATAGTCGTTGTTCCAGTAATAACAGTAGGGTGTCAGAGTGCTCTTATCACCTACGGAGAGTTTCCTTTATCATTTCTCGATAGAGCTAACCGGTTCAAAAGAGAGAAAGAGACTGAGAGAGACGGAGAGAGTAAGAGAAAAAGAAAGAGAAAGAGAGAGAGAGAGAGAGGGAAAGAGGGACGATAATCGTGATAGCGCCACACCTATGGGCGCGTTCTACGCCGTAACGACATATATATAACCACTTTCTATGTATTCTTCTTTGTGTATAGAAACTTACGTGTGTCTCTCTCTCTCTCTGTGTGTGTTTATGTGTGTGTGTGTAGAGTATATGGCGTACAACAAGTGTGACTAGCGCGTCTCTACGTACCCTTTACCAAACTCAAAAACCGATCATACACATCGTCTTTTACTTCCTGTCCCGATAACAACAGTAACGATATTATTATTCCATCTTCATACCGAATCCAAATTTGCAGTATATATATATATATATATATATATATATATATATATATGTATGTATGTATGTATGTATGGGTGCTTTTTATTTTTTATTTCTTTATGTTTCCCGAGGTCAATTAGAAAATTATCATTATTACGACCGAATATGTTAATGCGTTAGCTATTATTTGTATTAAATATTTATACACATGTATCTATATATATTTATCCATGTACGTATATCTGTACGTACCCACGTATATATATATATATATATATATATATATATATATATATATATATATATGTACTCGTATTCGTATTCGAGCAGGAGATTTGTAATAAAAAAAAAAAAAAAAAAATTATTATCTACTTATTATACTTTAATGTTTAATGTACACAATACTACATTCTTTTTGTTTAATTTGCGAATCATTTTTTTCATTGTGTTTGTCAAAATTAAAGAATAAGAGGGAAGAAGGAAAAAGATGAAAGAGAGAGAGAGAGAGAGAGAGAGAGAGAGAGAGAGAGAGAGAGAGACACGGACGTGTAAGCACACATTTCCATGGCCAGTAGGTAGCTCAATAATTAATCTACTGCAGGATATTACTCTTGTCCAGCTAATCCCTCGTTAATTAACGCGAGATTGGACCATGAGAAGCTTTGAAGTCGACTTCATTTTTTGCCAGATCTCTTTTTATCATTGTTATTATTTTTTTTCCTCTGTCTTCTTTTTCTCTTAACTTTTTCACTTCTTCTCCATTCTTCTCCACTCCCTTCCCATTTATCTTTAGTTTAAATGAAAATTCCCTAGGAGATGGTGGCTCGTAATGAAAGTTCCTATAACTAATTGATTTCAAAAAAATCGATTACCACTCTGTCGAGATTTTTTGGGATTTCGTTTTCATAATATTATATATATATATATATATATATATATATATATACAGATGGATAAAAGATAATTTAATTATAAAATTCGTTTAAGAAAATTTGATCCACCCTATATATATATATATATATATATATATATATATATATATATATATATATATGTATATATACACACGTAGAACGTATACGTTATACGTTTGATATCGTGTATCCCTATATATATATATATATATATATATATATATATATATATATATATAAAAAGATAGACAGAGAGAGAGAGAGAGAGAGAGAGAGAGAGAGAAGAGAGAGAGAAAAATTTTCTCTTTTTCCGAGAAAATCGTTGTTATCGTCGAAATAAGAAAATCTTATCGAGCGTAATAAAATTCTAAACGTGACGTAGATAAAATGACGATTTGAAATCTACGTGACTCGAATATTAAAAACAATTTGTTTTATATCGACTTGACCAGCACCACCCCACCCCACTCCCCATGTCCCCCATAAACCCGTACAAATCATTTTACGAAAAATTCTCATGCTTTTGAGAAATAACAATAAGAATGACGATAACCATAACCATTGCTATAATAATAATAATAATAATAATAATAATAATAATAATAATAATAATAATAATAATGATGATGATGATGATGATGATGATGATGATGATGATAACAATAACAACGACTACAACGACAACGACAACGACAATGACAACGGAAAACGGAAATGGCTTTACAAAATTAACTTTCCTCTTTCGTTCCTTGTTTTCGTCGAGAAAGAAGAGGAAAGAGAAAGGCAGGTGAGGCTCGATTCTCTCTCACGCAATATATATACATATATGTGTGTGTGTATGTACACATGTACCTACCAATGTATATAAATATCCATATATATATATATATATATATATATATATATATATATATATATATATATATAAAGGTATATGCACAAGAATGCTCCTGAGAGTTTCCCTTTTTCCATTTAAAGATAACCCATATGTAATACTTTGTACGTTCACGTGTAACTTGCACGTGAACGAAGAGTTACAGGAAGAAAAAAAAACACACACACACACACACACACATATACATTTATGCATACATGCATACATACATAAATACATCATACGTACACATGCATACATACATGTGTACATCAGGTCTCTCTGTGTTTTCGTATTTTTTTTTTTTTATGCATACGTATTCACGTATTATTCTTTACGTGTATATCGTATACATTTAAATATGTATAGGATATAAAGAAGACACACGTAAGTATATATGACAAAGGTTTATTTTAATTTCGAAAAAAAAAAAAAAAGAAAAAAGATTATATTGATCATAAGTACGAATGTTAATTGTTGTTTTTTTTCTTTTTTATTTTTTTAATTTCTCAACGCTTCACTAAAGTTTGATTGTGTTCATTTGTACTAGTACACAATATCTATCGATTTTCTAATTGTTCGTTTGAATATTTTTTGTATTTACTAATTTATATCCATATATATATATATAAATAAATTTCTTTAATTAGATAAATTAATTAATTAATAAAAAGAGAAAGAAGAAAGATTTAACTTTTCCATTAAAATACTTCACTTCAAAATTGCACGTTCAAAGTTAAAATCATTCATTCATTCATTCATTCATTCATTTCCTATATCGAAAAATTTGCAATGAATGTAAAACAACGAGAAGAAGGGAAAATAAAGAGAAAAACCAAAAACCAAAAATCAAAATAAAAAAAAAAAAAAAAAAAAGAAAAAAGAAAAATAATAAAATAAAAAAGACTATGACACAGGCTCACGAACACATACACGACGTTATTACACACGTTTATTATAAGAGGTTAGTTAACTCTGATCTAATATATATATATATATATATATATATATATCGTTCTAATGTTTGAAAACTCGTGCGCATTTATAGGTATTCCACAATTAAGCGGCCACGGCTCGTAAATTAGAAGCCATTGAAAGAGACCAACAACCCGGTATATTCCGTTCTCCCCGCTGCACCCTCTCGTTCCCCTCTTTTACCACTGTCTTCTCGCCACACCCTACTCTCCTCCCCCTCCTTCCCACCCTCCACGGACCCTCCGTCATCCCACAGGTTCCACCACGTCAGTCGGTTCTCACGAAACCAAAAAAAAAAAAAAAGAACTCGCACACGAACCGTCGAAACCGGAAGTGGTCAAACATTCTTTACCTTCTCGATCACCCTATATATATATGTATATATATATATATATAATACATATGTATGCGTTTGTGTGTGTGTTTGTGTGTGCGTGCGCGTTGCGTTGTACGTCTTATTTTAAATATCTAAAAATATCAAACGAATTATAATTCACATCGAATTAATTCGACGAAAAAATTTATCGTTCCGTTGATTTAAAAAAAAAAAAATAAATAAATAAATAAATAAATAAACAAATTAACAAAATCAATATAACGATAACGACAACAAACGACAATGGTAGTAATAATGGTGATGATAGTAAAAATTTAATATTTGCGCACGTGGAGATTTGTAAGCGCTAATGTACGTACAACACACAATTTTACGAACGTTCCACGTTTTTTATAACATGGGATATAAATAAATCTACTTTCACATATACATACATACATACATACATACATACATACATACATACATACACGTACCGTACGTACAGATTATATATTTACATTCATAGATACACGTTAATATCAATTATAATTGATTTACTGATACTGACATATAGTGATTGAACAAAACATACGGATGTTACATACGAGATGATCGATAGACGTATATCACTTTCTAATAACACGAAGTAATGCGTAACATGCATATCTCTCCCTATCTCTCTCTTTCTCTGTCTCTCTTATGAATATATATGATTGGAAGTTGAATAGTGCAATAAGTAAGATAGAGACCGAGCGATACGGGTCACGATAAGTGCAAGAGAGATACAGATAGAGAATGTTAGAGAGTGGCTATAAGAGGGAATAAGAGATAGACGGATAAATAGATAGATAGATAGATAGATAGAGATATATATATATATATACAAGGGAAGAGAATTTGGACCGAACGGATGCATAACAAAGCTACGTTTTCTTCGAGCATACTACAACCATAAATGGATAGAGGTTCTGGACATTCCTGAACAATGTGAAACAGTAGTTGTTAGCTACAAGAGCAACTACTGGAAGTCTAACAGGATTTGCAGGGCCTATCGAATTGATAGACACTTACCTACATACGTACGTACGTACGTCAGTATATATATATATACATACATACATACGAGAGAGAGAGAGAGAGAGAGAGAGAGATGGCAAGGGATGGATCAGAAATTTACGACCGTGCATTCATGGAAACAACATAACAATTTTAACAATAATATATCTATTCATTTTTTCCCTTACATTCATTCATTCGTTCATTCGTTCGTTCGTTCATTTATTAAGCACGCCTACAAATAAATTCGTATAAATTCCTACGCATTAGGTCGTCAAGGATTAGAAAAAAGAAAAAAAAAAATAAAAGAATAGAAAAAAAAAAAAACGAGGCAATTGAGCATTATTACAATTTACAAATTTCACCAACTACCACAATAAATAGATATATATACGTTTCGTATAATACATAACGTTTCTACGCGTATATATTGAACGTATGCACGTTTAGACGGGTATATAATATACGACGTATGTATGTTTCTAATCGTACATCGTTCTATGCATTCGTACATAAATTTATATAATAATTCAATTATTATTATTATACGTATATAACAATAATAATATACTGTATATAATATACTATAATAATATGTATGTATGTATGTATGTATGTATGTATGTATGAATGTATGTATGTACGTATGTATGTAGGATATATAAATAAAAATAACACACACACACACACACGTATGTATGTATGTATGTATGTATATGTATGTATGTCCATCCTATGTAAGGTTAAATCAAGTAGGTAGAATCTGTTGAGGAATATCAGAGGATCGATGCTCGTACTAGCGTTAACGTTCTCGTCCTAATCTAGCTCTCTAACTCGGCTAGGTTAGAGGCACATGGACGCTCGCGCGTACAGAACACATCGCGTCTATATGTCTCCAGACCAACCCTCCCTCCCCTCCAACCACCTCCGCCGTCTATCAGAATTCGATTAAGCCGGCATACGTGACCCGAACGGGGCATCGTCAACAGCCTAGATTAGATTGTAATTGGACGCACGTACGGAAATATACTATTTGCCTCTGTCATACTAACATGATCAAATTCTTAACTTAATATATATATATATATATACACTCACACAGCTATAACAGAACCGTTCAACACCCTTATAAATCCACCCACCCACTTATCTCTTTCTCTATCTATCTATCTATCTCTCTATCTCTATCTCTATCTCTGTCTCTCTAAGTCTGATATATTAGATAATTTTATTATGGATACAGTTTATCCTTGTCTACACGTATTTGATATATATATATATATATATATATATATATATGTGTGTGTATGTATGTATATACCGATTATTATGATCACTATGATCGATTAAACATTAATTCAACCAATATATTAGGGGAAAAAAATTAAAAAAAAAAAAAATAAAAATAAGAATGAAAAGTGTAATTAAATATTTCTACTCGATTCAAAGTAGAAAAAAAAAAAGAAAAAAAAATATTCTGGAAACAGTGTATCCTTGTCTACGCTCGTTATATATATATGTGTGTGTATGTATGTATGTATGTATGTATGTATGTATGTATGTATATACCGATTATGATCAATATGATCGATTAAAAATTAATTCATCCAATATATTAGGAAAAAAAGAAATAAAAAATAAAAAAAAAAGAAATAAGAATGAAAGGTGTAATTAAATAATTCTACTCGATCGAAAGTAAAAAAAAAAAGAAAAAAAAAAAAATGCTTGTACCATAAAAATCGATATATAACAAGATTCGATCGCCGACAATATCGATTTGCTAATTATTACAATCGCGATTAAGAGTATTAGCGTCCAGTATTCTCTTAATTCAATATTACGATAGTAAGAAATTAATGAAGTAATTATAATAAATTAACGAGGCAATTGATAAAATAATTAGTAAGAAAAAAAAAAAAAAAAAAAAAAGAAAACAACGAGGAAAGACAAAAAACAAACGAAAAGGAAGAAGTAAAGAGAAGAAGGAGAAAGAGAAAAGAGAAAAAGAAAAGAGGGAAGATAAAAAAAAAAAAAACCTAATTGATAAATATCGTAGAGTCGAGAACGAATTGATTAGATTATCCGTAGTTCGTATCGATTAAAATGAGATGAAAGTAAAATGGACTTAAAGGGAAATACTGAAAGTCGCCTAAGCGATTAGAATCGTTTAATAAAACGACATAATGGTCCTTAATTTAATCCTCGATTTCATCCTTGAGATTACTACGATATCCTTCGTAGAAACACGCGAACACGCGAACGCACATACACACACACACACACACACACGTACGTCAAATATAGTCATTCAATAGTCATACCATCATCGCGCTCACGCCTTTTTTTTCTCAAAATATACAACTAAAAACGTAAAATAATGATTTAGGAAAGGAACGAATAAATCATTAAAACTAAAGTCAAATAATTATTGGCCCGCTATCGCTTACAAAAGAATTTAATGTAACATTTTAATTGAAAAGGGACTTTTTGTGAGTTGGTGAATAATTTCTTTCTTTTTTTTTTTCTTCTTCTTTTTCATTCATTTCAAATTTTAATCTATCAGTTTTAATTGTTCGTAAAGGTCTCATATTAAATCGTAGGACACTCTCTCCCCGGGTACACCCCAACTAGCCCCACCCCCCTCCCCCTCCCTCAGATACCACTCTATACGCTCTCGATCCTCATAATAAAATTGTTGGCGATAAAACAACCAACTACAACGTCGCTGTGGAATTTGACATTACGCGTGAGAATGTTTGATATTGATTAAAGAAATTTTTGTCATTTTTACTAGAACGAGTGATAAGAATATTATCGATATAATAACATATAAATTTATGATATATATATATATATATACGTATATATATATATATATTTATTGTAGGTTTTATATTAATTAAATAAATTTTTGTAATTTTTATTAGAACAATTGATAAGAATGTTATCGATATAATAATATATAAATTTATGATATATATATATATATATATATATATATATATATATATACATACATGTATTTATTTATTTATTATTTTTTATATTAATTAAAGAAATTTTTGTAATTTTTACTAAAACAATTGATAAAAATATTATCAATACCAATACAATTTTTGTAATTTTTATTAGCACAATCGATAAGAATGTTATCGATATAATAATATATAAATTATGTGTGTAAAAAAATATTTTATTTAAATATTAAAAGATATTATATATATATATAAATAAATAAAATATATTCATATATGTATATATGAAAAAAAAAAAAAATATATATATATATATACACACGTATACATAACATAATTATCTAACGTTTATCGAGATTTTTTTAACGTCTAACTGAAAGATTTGTTTGCGCGTGAAAAAAAAAAAATAAGACACGATGTTATGTAAGGAAAGAGAAAGAGAGAGAGAGGGGGGGGGGGAAATAAGTAACGAAACAGGTTTTTATGAGCGGGAGAGAGGAGAGAGAGAGAGAGAGAGAGAGAGAGAGACCGGAAGTGCGTGTCCTGAATCTAAAAGCTACGTTTGCGTGAGCTGTGGCCTTCCGCATAATCTCTCTCTCTCTCTCTCCCTTACTCTCTCTTACTCTCTCTCTCTCTCTCTCTTTCTTTTTCTTCCTTTCTTTCGACAATCCCACGAATCGAAAGGAGCCACCCACGAATACGAATTACGAGATTCTCTTTCAATATTTCCGATCTGTCGCTCTTCCTTCAAAGTATAAATAGAATTAGAAAATACAGAATGAATTCGAAATAATCCTTCTCCTTTTTACCCTTGCATTGTTCTAGACACTTGTTTCTAGGTATTCGTAAGAGAAAAGAAAAAGAAAGAAAGAAAGAAAAAAAAGAAAAAGAAGAAGAAGGAAAAAAATAATTCTCGGAAAAAGATTACCGTGGGTTTCTTTCTTTTCTTTTTTTTTCTATGTTTATTATTTATTCTCTTTGTTTTTTTTACTTTAACGACGACCAATTTTAATTTTTAAAATCGCTCACTGTTCGAACTTTCGGCACGCCCTGTAGAAAATCAATATATTGAGAAGAAATATATATATATATTTTTTTTTTGTTGGATGTAAAAATAAATAAATGGTAAATATAAATCAATAAATAAATGGTAAAAATAAATCACAGAAATTTTCGTTCGAAAAGTAAATGAGAGAAGGAAGAGGAAGAAATAATGAAATAATTATAATAATAATAATAATAATAATAAATAAAAAAAATAAAAGAACAGAGGGAACTTTCAAAATTACCTGCAAAGTGAATGAATAAAACATATAACAAACTATGAATATATATATATACATATATATATATATATATATATATAGTCATTATCACGCCGTGGCCTATATATTATAATGATTTTATGTACATAGTTTAAAAAGGGGAATCCTAACGGGTGGTTGCGGAAAAATCGCATTTCCGATGCGATAACGCGATAACTTACCGGATTCTGCGTAACCGTGTGTGAATAATCGCATTGATTAGTTCCTTTCTTTCTTTCTTTTTTTCTTTCTTTCTTTCATTTAGTTATTTCATTCCTATTTTTTTCTTCGTTCAATCTTTCTCTTCTTTCTCATGCTTATCGTTAACGAAAAAAAAGGAAGAAAAATTAAAAAAAAAAAAAAAAAAAAAATAAACGAACAAAGAGAACAAAGTAAAGAAAATTAAAAACAACCAAGAAATAAGGAGGCGAAACAAAAATTGATAAACAAAAATAAATAAATAAATAAATAAATAAATAAATAAATAAATAAATAGAGAAACAAAGAACCGAAAGGAAAAAGGAAAGAAAAAGTGATCGAATGAAAAAAAAAAAGAAATAAAATAAAATAAAATAAAATTAAATTAAATTAATAAAAAAAAAAAAAAAAAAAAAAAAAAATAAAAAATAAAAATTATTAGACGCGATGCGAGAGAATTGGAAGAGGGATAAAACGAAAGTGTTACGACGACGATTAAGAGGGATTTGAAAGGGATAAGAATTGAAGGGAAAGAGGAAGGAGGAGAGGAGGAGAGAGTCGGAGGAGGAGCAAGAGAAGAGGAAGTAAAGAGAAAAAGAAATAAAAATAAAAAGCGAAAAAGAAAAAAATAATAGAGAGAAATAAAGGAAAGCAAAAACGGAAAGGGGAAAAAGAAAACGAAGATTGAAAAGAAAGAAACGAATGAGAAGATAGAAACGAAAGAAAAGAAATGAGAGAGCGAGAGAGAGATAGATAGAGAATGTGATATCGAAGCTAGTATATAAAAACCCTTCCTTCTCCTCTACGATTATCGATCGGCCATACTTATCTCTCATATATTAAAACAAGCGACCAGAAGATACCGAGAAAGTGGAGAACGCAAAATCGACGTTTCTGTCGATACGTCGATCGTTCGGAAAGCAGTCGGCCAACCAACCAGCCAACCAGCCAACCAGCCAACCAGACAACCAACCAGCCAACCAGCCAACCAGCCAGTCAGCCAGCAAACCAGCCAAGCAGGCAAGAAGCAGGCAGGCAACGTTACGCAACTAAATAAAAGATATATTCTCACTTTGGCCCTTTGAATATATTTCAACCTTTTATATACATATATATATATATATATATATATATATATATATATATATACTCTCTCTCTCTATTCCTCTATTTTATACATTCTTTCGAAACAACGTTCGAAAAATAAAATTTCAAAGATAAATTCTTCCCCTTTTATCTCATTCTTTTTCTCCTCAATTTTTTTTTTTAAGAAAAACGAAGAACAAATGAACGATTAAAAACATAGAGAGAGAGAGAGAGAGAGAGAGAGAGAGAGAGAGAGAGAGAGAGAGAGAGAGAGAGAGAATCGATCGAAAAAAAAAAGAGAGAATAAAAAAGGAAACGTTAAGTCGAGCGTGGGGGTCCATTTTTTTCCTCTTCTTTTATGTTGCATATATATATATATAAATATATCGATCATTCGTACAATGCAATATGATTGACGTAGAAAATGAAAAACAGGAAAATGGAAAGAAATATTAATATTGCGATAAAAATGAAAAAAAGAAGTGGGTGACAAGGGTATCGATGAGATAATTTTAACGTATCAAATTTTAGAATGCAATTCTCTGATCGAACGTTTATTTTTCTCTTTTGGTTTATTTTTTCATCTCTTA
>OU964980.1:3002227-3017227 GCA_918808275.2 Dolichovespula sylvestris
TAACACTTTCTCTCTCTCTCTCTCTCTCCCCTTCTCTCTCACTCTCACTTTAAAGTTTTACAAAAGAAAAGGAAAAAGGATAGCGAGAGAGGTTATACTTTTGCGCAATCACATCTCGGTGTTACGTGTATAGTTTCGTTCGTATTCCAACGTACTATGAAATATTCGCTAAAAATCGAGAACGTTATATATATACAACGTGTGTGTGTGTGTGTGTGTGTGTATATATATATATATATATATACGCGACACAACAACATATGCAATCAAAAATATTTCATAGCGAACTATTTTTCATAAATACATATACACTCTATGCAACAACAACGTATGCAATCAAAAAATATTTCACATCGAATTATTTTTCATAAATACATACTTTCGAATTACATTCCTATCACGATATTAAATACGAGTATTACGATTGATGGTTAATATAGAAAGAAGAGTATTTAATATATAAAAATAAATAAATAAATAAATGTAGTTATAAAAAAAAAGAAAACGAAGATAAAAAGAAAGAAGTAATTACGTAAGAGATAACGTGACAGAGACAGATAAAGAGAGTGAGAGAGAGAGAGAGAGAGAGAGAGAGTGACATTCGAGATGGAGAGATAGAGAGAGATAGAGATAGAGGGAAAGAGGATTGATTAAATTCCGATATAAAGTAAAACTCGATCGATAATATTGAAGAAATCATTCCCAATGATTTACCTCGATCGAACGGGACCACCGTGTACGATGTTATGAGTGGCACGACAGGATCGTGACGTAATGGCACGCACGAGAAGATATGCCCTTTCACTCTGGCATTTCACTCTCGCAATCTCTCTCTCTCTCTCTCTCTCTTTTAGAGAATGTCTCACTAGTACACCACTATCACTCTTACATGACTCAGAATCCATTCCACAATGATGATAATCACGATCGTAATGATGATATCGATAATGATGATCTCTCGATGACGATAATAATGACGTTGATTTCTAGTTGAAGATGATAAAAAAAAGAAAAGAAAGAAAGAAAGAAGGTTAAAAACAAAAAAAAAAAAGGAAAGGAAATAGCGAGTTGCAAGGCAATATGCGCGTTGTTGCGTGTTTGATCGAAAAAAGAAAAAAAAAAAAGAAAAAAAAAGAGGTAGATAGAAAAAAAAAAAAATAATGATAAAAGAGAGAAAATTAAAAGACGTTCGAATCCGTTCGTAGAGAAATAAAATGGGTTTGTCGTGGAGAAAGAAAATGGGGATATAAAGAAAAACGAGAGAGAAATAATTCACAAGTCCGTGCGATGGTAAACTCCAAAGTCTATATAAAATAATAATAATAAAAATAGTACTAATAATAATAACAATATTAATAATAATAATAATAATAATAATAATAATAAAGATGAAAAAAGATAAAAAATTAAAAATAAATAAATGAATGAATGAATGAATAAATGAATAAATAAAATACCGTCCGTCCACTTCGAGTAATTATCATTCCATAGATGAACGAAATTACGATAATATATTTCGCGTACCGAAATCCTTTAATAAAAACGTTAACGTACGCGAGAACGAGAAAGAGAGAGAGAGAGAGAGAGAGAGAGAGAGAGAGAGAGAGAGAGAGAGAGAGAGAGAGAGAGAATAGCGAAAGAAGGAGAGAGAAAGAAATACATAAATGAGAAAAACAGGATTCCCGTTTGTTTGAGAATTAAATACACGAAGAGGTAGGAGGAAAAGAAGATAGAGAAAGAAAAGGAAAGGACGGACAGTGAAGAAGAAAAATTAGAAAATAAAAGTATGGTAAAAAGACCAAAAAAAAAGGAAGAAAAAAGAAAAACACAGAAAAAAAGAACAAAGAAAGAAATAAAAACGAATTAAAAATCGCAAGATGGATTTACGGGTGGAAGGTAAACAACTCGATTTTCGTCGAGGTCGAACCAGCAACCACGACGACGACGACGACGACAACAACAACAACAAAAACAACAACAACAACGTCAACAACAACAATAACGGCACGTACAAGCGCAATCAAGCACACACGTTTTTTTCTCCAGTCCCTTCGTCCCTCCCACCCTCCCACCCATCTCTCTCTACATCTTGTTTTCTCTATTTTTCTATCTATTTATCTCTCTCTCTCTCTCTCTCTCTCTCCCCCCCTTGCCGTGTCTCTCGCAATAATGCAATCCGCGTAAGAGACACGAACACACACCGCATGTATAGTTAATTTTCTCGCAGTTTTAATCGCGCAATATCTACGTGTAAATAGATAAAATAACAAGAAAGAATAGACAGGTAAATAAATAAAGAAATAATTATAATAATTATAATAGAAATGAGAAAACATATACATATATATATATATATATATATATATATATATATATATAATTCGTTAAACGAATTATTTTTATAATTAAATAAATTTTATTTCAATATATAATTATTATCTACGTTACTCTCTCTCTCTCTCTCTCACACACACACACACACTCTTCCTCTCTCTGTCTGTCTGTCAATCTCACTTCATATCTCTCACTCTCCTTATATTTCTTTCCTCTTTCAATCTTTATCCCCATTCATATTGTCCTCTCTTTCCATCCTTTATCTCTCTTCACATTGTTGTCTTTTTCTATCTCTATCTCTTTTTATATTGCTCTCTTTCTCTCTCTTCATCTTACATATAGTTTCTCTCTGTTCTATTCATATTTATTTCTATCTCTTTATATATATATATATATATTAATACTTCTTTCGCTCTCTTTGTGTCTATCCCACCTCCCACCAACCAACCAACCCACCCACCCACCCACTCTCTCTTTCTCTTTCTCGATCTCTCTTTCTCTCTATCTATCTATATTTTAAACTCTCACACTCTTTTAATGTATCCATAATATCTCCGTCTCGTTCTATCCTTTAATAAAAGGAACTTTAAGAGAGAACACACTTTCGTCGTTTATTCGTAATCTCCACGAGTTTAAACCTAAGAGTCTCCTTTTTTCTTTTTTCGTCGACGGGAATGACGACTACGACGACTACAACGAAGACTACTACGACGACTACAACGACGACTACGACGACAGGGCGTTTACTTTCGCTACTTAAGGAGCGTCCACACGTCGTGCACCTAAATAAGGCGTGATCGGTACTGAAACGGGTTTCGCGCAAGGTAATCTCGTTAATTGGACACGCCACGAGGCCCTCGTTCTATGTGGTGTGTGTGTGTGTGAATATGTGTGTGTGTGTGTACTCTAGAAAAGCCTCTAGTGTTTCTCTGTTCACCCACTCCTCCCTCCCACCCTCTCTCTCACACTATTTCTATCCCTCTCTTGGCCCTCTCACTTCTCTTTGTTTTACTCTCTATCTATCTCTCTTTCTCTCTCTTCATTTATATGTATATATATATATATATATATCTTTGCAGCTATCGTACGTTTTTTTTTTATATATAGTTTTTATTTCGATCGATTCGTCCATTTTACGTATTATCGACATGTACAAGTAAATAAGTGTGCATGCGTGTGTGAGAGAGAGAGAGAGAGAGAGAGAGAGAGAGAGAGAGAGAGAGAATTGAAAAGTTTATTAGAAAAATATTTGTTACGTATTATTCTCGTGCGTTAAAAAAAAAAAAAATATTATTATAATTATTATAATTATTATTATTATAAAAAATATTATTATAATTATTCTCTCTTAACGGGCATAACTCTAACCGATAGCACGTCTTTAACAATAATAACAACGATAACGATAACAATAAAAATAACGATAACGATAGCGTTAATAAAAAAGAAAATAAAATACAATAAAAGTGTGAGAGGGGTGGTGGAATTGTTTACAACGGATATTATTTCACGTTACTCAAAGCCCACGCAAATATTTGAAATATCTAACGATACGTTATTAGAATCTCTCTCTATCTCTATCTCTATCTCTCTCTCTCTCTCGTTTTCTTGACGGGAGTGGATGATCGTTTCCTCCCCTCCTTCTTGCAAAAGCCAACGCAAGAGATATGAGAAATCAACATCCACCTATCCACCCTCTCTACCCAACCTCTACCACACTCCACCCATCCCAATTTCCCACCCTTCAACCACCCACACCCCGAACGTCGAACGTCGATTCTCGAAATTCCAAATCTAACGGAAATCGATTAAAGCTTACTTCAATCGAAGCATAAACACAAACTAGAAAGTCTCTCTCTCTCTCTCTCTCTCTCTCTCTCTCTCTCTCTCTCTCTCTCTCTCTCTCTCTCTCGCACGCTCGAGAAATGACGATTTCTAATAACGAAACAATTCCAATCAAAGTTCTCTAATCTTACCCACCGGAGATCCTTACGGGGTCATGGGAAGATGAGGGTGTTTGGTTATATATATATATATATATATATATATATATATATATATATATCTGTGTGTGTGTATGTATGTATGTAGTATGTATGTATGTATGTATATATATATATATATATATATATATATATAATCATTATTCATTTTATTCCGTTCCTTTTCCCCGAATGAAATTCAAACGCGACCGAGACCGTACGTACGTATTTCTAATCGAACTTCGTGACAAGGCCGGCGGAGTTAGAACTATTCCAATCGATTTCGATAATCCGCAAAGTCGTACTAATCGCGTGCGAATAGTATCGTTTTTGAGATTGGAATTTTCGCATTGTCGAAAGGACGCTTCGATGAACTCCAGGAAAAAAAAAAGAAGAAGAAAAAATTA
This sequence comes from Dolichovespula sylvestris, assembly GCA_918808275.2. NCBI lineage: Eukaryota > Metazoa > Arthropoda > Insecta > Hymenoptera > Vespidae > Dolichovespula > Dolichovespula sylvestris. The sequence goes on from OU964980.1 coordinate 3,006,951, forward strand.
ATAAAGAAATAAATAAATAAATAAATAAATGAAAGAGCGAACGTACGAATGAACAAATGAAAGAGTTCCATCGTCCAGATTCTGATTCCAAGAAAAAAAGAAAGATAAGAAAAGAAAAAATGAAAGAAAGAATAAAGCAAGACAAAAGAAAAGAGAAATCAACGTTTCGATATAATTTTTTTTTTTTTTTTTAATTTCAATCGTAATACACACACAAACTTGGAATTAAATCGACGATTGGAATTAAATTTCTTTTCTTTTCTTTTCTTTTCCCTCTTGTCCCCTTTTTTTCGAATTTGATAATCGCAAGAATCGAATGTCTTCGATCGAAATAAGATTTAAGATGATCGAGACGAAGGACAGTTGAATCTCGATCGTTTCGTACGAGTCGTACGATTCTCGGCAATATAAAATGAAAAAAAAAAAAAAAAGAAAGAAAAAGAAAAAACGAAAAAAAAAAACGATATTCTTCCTTCTAATAATAATACGTAAGTTATGTAATAAAAACGTAGCGAAACTTTCTTCTCGTTCCGGAACATGTGCGGGCGTATCGTTCGACAAACAACGTCGATGAGATAAAACTAAAACGATAATCGCGAGAGAGAGAGAGAGAGAGAGAGAGAGAGAGAGAGAGAGAGAGAGAGAGAGAGAGAGAGAGAGAGAGAGAGAGAGAGAAGGATACACTCCTAGTTAATTAATAACAATTATAATTAATTGTCAATATAAGAGGAAAACGTATTAGATATTTCGTCATTATTATGTTATATATAACTATTGTGTGTGGGTGTGTGTATATATATATATATATATATATATATGCGTGGATCTTTAATTCCTTAGATAGAAAACTTGCAGTAATTTTCCTCCTGTTATGATCGAACGAAATTTATGGAAATTTTTTATCGCGAGGGTAAACAATTAATAACGAAATAATATAAATCATTTGTCCATAGTCATCACGGATAATATCTAATTATCATCTTTCATCGATCTCGCATATTGATATATATGTATGTATGTATATGTATTTATACATATATCGATATTTTTTATCATGTCATTTTCTTCCTTCTTCCTTACGACGACGTAATATATACATACGTACGTATACGTGTATACATACATAAACGCAAGTGTGTAATCGAATCGAATTGATGAAAATTATCGGCGAAAGAATAAATAACGATAATTGTTGTAAATCATATTCTCCCGTTTAAAAATAATAATACTTTTTCACGGCGTTAACATTACCAACGATTATTTCGATTAATTTATTAACAACAATTATCCGACTATATGTTTCATTAACGATCGAACGATATTACTGTAAATTTATATCGAAATATTTGTTTTTCTTTTTTACTATCGATCTCTTTCTTTCTTTATTTATTTCTTTATTTCTTTCTTTCTTCTTCTTCATCTTCTTCCACTTCGATTACATACGAACTTATCGTCGAACGATTAATAACGTAACGAGTGTTAAATAATAACGATTATAATAATATAATAATAATAATAATAATAACAACATATAAATATATGTATATATATATGCACACATATTCTTTATTTCTTTTTCCTCGTAAAAAAAAAAATATCTCACCTCTTCGATATTACATTAAATCGTCAAGTATAAAATTTGTATTTTTTGCAATTAGGTATTATTAACGACAAATTTCGTTCTTGACGACCTTAATAATGGACACACGCGTGTGTTAATCTCATTCGATGAAAAAAACAAATCGAAAGAAAAATTTGTCTAATTTACTATCCCCGACGTTAAAGATAGAGATAAAACTCCCGTTTAGTCGACGTCTATTGTAAAATATAATATAATATAATATAATATAATATAAAGAGAGAAAGATATAGAGAAAGAGAAATAGAGAAAGAGAGTGTGAGAAAGAGAGAGAGAGAGAGAGAGAGAGAGAGAAAATACGCGTGAGTCATAGCCGATGACACGCGGGGAACTTACTCGATTCTCTCTCTCTCTCCCTCTCTCTCTCTCTCTCTGAATGAAACGTCGCGGAGTAGATTCACGTTGACGTTCACGAGAGAGAATTCTCTAGAGTATCCACGAATCCGTCTCTGGGGTATTTCATGCGGAAAAAGAGACAGACATAGTCAGAGACAGGGACAGGGACAGAGACGAATAGATAGATAGATAGATAGAGATAAAGAAAGACAGAAATAGAGGGAGGGAGAGAGAGAGAGACACTAACATATATATATATGTTATATATATATAACATATATAACATATATATATATATATATATATATATATAACATATATAACATATTATACGTATATATATACGTATGTACGAAATGCACGCACGAACACATATACAAATTGACCTGTCTCTCTGAATATTTCACAAAAAAAAAAAAAGAAGGAAAAAGAAAAAAAAATCACTAGATTTTATAATAATCCTGATGGACACTTTTCGCCATTGGGATACTACACGTATATGTATGATGTATATATGTATGTATGTATAATGTATTACTATTATATATAAGATCGGAATATATGACTGATACGTCGTAATTCACAAAATCATTTTCACGTTCGAATAAACGATGTTAATAATCTTTTTTACCCTTCTTCTTCTTTTTCTTTTTTCTTTTTTCTTTTGCTTTCGATCGAACATCGAATAATAAAAAGAAAAAAAAAATCATCGAAAGAGACACGCGTCTTAATCGGATTTACCGAAACTCGTTGCTCTAACAGAGGTGACATAAAAAAAAAAAAAAAAAAAAAATTATAATGATAACAATAATAAAGAAGTAAAATAAAATGAAATGAAAGGAAGACATCAAACGAAAAAAAAAAAAAAAAAAAAGAAAAGAAAAAAGAAAAGGTTTAAAACCTTGAATGAATCTCAGCCGGATATGATTGTTCGGCTAATAAGAATGATTACAAAATTGAGAATACAAATTGAAAAAAAGCTTGTGATAAAACGAAAGTAGGAATTGGTTTATCGCGACAAATGAGATTCCTTCGTCCTCGTCTTCTTTTTATTAATCATTTATCTCGATTTTGTCGTTAACCAATTAACTTGACTTCCTTTCGACGTAGAAACGAGAGTACGAGGAGAGAGAATGGGTGTTGTTGGGGTGGATGAGTGGGTGAACGTAGGGGGTAGAATGTAGAGAGAGAGAGAGAGGGTGAGAACGGAAGGGGTAAAATAACGAGTTTGTCTTTGAAATGGCAACTACCTCCAACGGTCGCTTGTATCCAATCGATTTTCAAAGCAGAAAACCGTGCGACAGATATGCTTTTAATTAAGAAATACCATGGTCGCGTTATTAAATGACGAGAGAATCTGACACATTGTTTCTATCGTATACCTATATGAGTATGTATATATATATATATATATATATATACATATATATATATATAGATGCAGAAAAATAAACGCACAAATAAACAATTTATTGGCACATTTATTCATCTGTCATTCTAATTCGAGATAAAACCGAAAGTCTTTGAATTATTACGATGTTTTCTAATCTTCTTCCACCACTCCTTTGTTTCTTATTTTTCTTCTTCTTTTATTTTCAATCTCTCATTTTTCTTCTCTCTCTCTCTCTCTCTCTCTCTCGCTCTATCTATCTATCTATCTATCTCTCTCACACTCTCTCAATTTTAATCGCCCTTCATGCGTGATCGTAAAATTACTAAATATTAATCAACGTTAGACGTAACGATTGATATATCACACACACATAAAGAGAGAGAGAGAGAGAGAGAGAGAGAGAGAGAGAGAGAGAGAGAGTCATAGCATTCTAATTGTTACACATTCATCATTTAACAAAGCATCACTTTCATACTCGTCACATTCCGGCATTCTCATTCACACGTTAACCGTTCCGATAGATAGATAGATAATAGATAGATAGATAATAGATAGATAGATATATAGATAGATAGACAGATAGATATAAAGAGACGTATCGAAAAGAAATCGATTAAAAGCGTGAAAACTCGTTCGTTTCGTTTTATTCGAAAGATAAGCTTCTCTTTCTCTCTCACTCACACATACATACACACACTCTCTCTCTCTCTCTCTCTCTCTCTCTCTCTCTCTCTCTCTCTCTCTCTCTCTCTCTCTCTCTCTCTCTCTCTCTCTCTCTCTCTCTCTTACATCTATAAATTCCACTCATCCGTAAAACCCTCTTGATCTCTGCCGGTCTTTATTGCTTTCCTTTCTTTTTCTTTTTTCTTTTTCTTCAATCCTTCTTTTCTTCCTCCATTTTACGCGAGTTCTCCAAAGTTTCTTATCTACTCCGAAAATGGGGGGGAGGGAGGTGGTGATTAATTACAAACGAAAAAGTGAAATAGATTTCAATTGAAAAACCAGTCCCATATATTATACCCACATACATACATACATACGTACATACATATTTATATACCTCAAACCAGTCTTACATATTAAATATGCTTTTAACCAGCCACATATATATAATATATATATATATATATAAATATATTTTTTTTTTAAATAGCCGTGCATACAGGCGTAAACAAACGTACCGTAGGCGATATTTAAAAAAAAAAAAAAATAAATCGATTACCACTTTACGAGGAGACACTTTAGGAGGCTGCATTTATTTTTTTTTTGTACCACATTTAATTTGAAATAACCGAGCTCGTATGATTGTTCTCCCAATCCTTTCTTCCTTGTCCTTTTAATTTCGACGGAAAAAAAAAAAATAGAAAAAAGAAATCAACGCGAACGACAGGCCTTGTAAACGCGAAACATTAGAAATCGAAGATTCGACGAATCGACGAAGAAATCGATTCGATTCGATACAATTAACGCGCGCACATAATTATTGTACTCATTAAAGCAACCCTTTTCGATCCCTTATAACCACCCCACCCCCCGCCCATCCACTCCACCCTTCTAACATATTCAAATCCCTACTCCTTTTCGTACTCAATCAAGAAATTTTACGCTCTCACGGGATCGAGTTAAACGAGGAGAGATAGTGAAAGTGAGAGAGTGAGAGAGAGAGAGAGAGTGAGATAGAGGGGGAGGGGGGGAGGTTTATGGTCACGTATGCGAACTAGTGATTAATGGTTCCGAGCGTTCTTTGTCGCGACGACGATGAGAACGATGATGACTAGGAGGAGGAGGAGAAGGAGGAGGAGGTAAAGGAGGAGGAAGAAGAGGACAACGACTAAGGGAAACGATCAAAGAGGGACAATGCGAATCGCGCGCGACCAACTCGAGCATAATAGCGTGTCGTCTCGAGCAACTCTTGTTAAAGAGCGAGTAAGCGAGCAAGAGGAAAGGGAAATGAAAAACTTCATGGAAAGTTAAACTCGCGTTATGATCGTCTAACCATTTTTTTTTCCTCTTTTTATTTTCCTTTGTTTTCTTTTTTTTTCGTTATTTTATTTTTTACTTTTTCTTTTTTTCTTTCTTTTTTTTTACTTTCCCCGCTTCCGCCCCCACCCAGCAATTAAGATTAAATACGCGCACGTACGTGAACGTCCTGGCGTTAAATGTCGTTGACTTTGGAATATATATATATTTTTAGTTTTGTTTTTATTTTTTTTTTTATTTATTCATTTACTTATTTATTTATTTATTTTTTTTTTTTTGAAAAGGTCACGGTGACGTCTTGCTCGTATTCGTTTATTACGGTCGTCATTGTCGTTATTCTCATAGTCGTTATTATTATTATTATTATTATTATTATTATTATTATTATTATATAACTAATAGAATGCATATTATGTTGGGGAATAATTTCGTAGCGTTTTTTTTATCAAAGACCTTTATTAGAGAACGCTACGGACTTATTCCCCCAACATAATAGTACAGTTTACGAGGTTTACTTCGAATATATTAATTATATTATTATATAATTAATACACAACAATATAGTAAAGTATACGTAGTACGATATATTACATCATAATCATGTTATATGATACATTGTAACGATTGTCACAAGTTATATATATATAATACAAACGATATGAATTTTCTTTTTCTACCAATCATTATACACTCATTGTGACGCAACGTTCATCGTGATATTGTAAAAATAACGCGTGAAAAGGTAAAAGAGAAAAAGGGAAAGAAAAGGAAAGGATTAATGTGGATCGTAAAAAAAAAAAAAAAAAAAAAGAACAAACGGAGAAGAGCGAAGTAACAGAAAGAAAGAGAAAAAAAAGAAAGAAAGAAAGAAAGAAAGAAAAGGGGGGAAAAAAAAGAAGGATACAAATCTCGTCGTCCATGTTTCGCGCTCATTAATTTCCCCGATATTAATTACTGCGAATGATCTTCAGCCATCGGCGAGCCGTCCGAACGCCCACATAGAAAACGCAACAGCAAAGACAACAACGACAAAGAAATGTTGTTTACTTCGCTATTTGTTTTTATCCGTGATAACGTGTTATATAAATATCGCGGTCGTCAGTTAAAAAACAGGGTGAAAATTGTTGCGGACTGGTTGGCCTGTGGATTTTCGTCGATGAGATTCGGACGAAAACGTTATACGATGTCTCTCAGTCGGGTTTTCGCGTAGGAAAAAGAGGGAGTGTAGTAGGGACGTAGAGGAAGAGGAGGGAAGGAGGAGGGCGAGGAGGTAGAGAGACGCAATGGGTGATGGTGGTGGTGATGGTGGTGTCGCTTGTAAAGACCGCAGAGAGTCGCGAACGCGATGAAATGTGGTCAAATATATGTATGTGTGTGTGTGTGTGTTTTTTTTGTGTTTGTGTGTGTGTATTTGATAAATCCAATGACAATGCAAAACCACTGTCCTTCTCGTACTCTCTTTTTACACCTACACATACACACGTACACGTACACACTCTCTCTCTCTCTCTCTCTCTCTCTCTCTCTATATATATATATATATATATATATATATATATATATATATATATATATATATATATATATTCTCGTGTAATTCTAATCGAATTTAATTCATCAGACTTTTTGCAATTCTCATGTAAATTAAAAATCAAGAATACTTTCTCTCTATATATATATAATATATATATATATATATACGCAAAACAAAAAATTTAAATATTTCACGTTAAATTTGAATTTATAGAAACCGAACGAACAATGAAAGCGAATGATTGATCGATCATATGAGAAAGAAAAGAAAAGAAAAGAGAGAAAAAGAAAAAGAAAAAAAAAGAAAAGAGAAATTAACGAACTAATTAATCAATCATAAATCAATCGTAACAATTAAAGATTGGAAGGTGACGAAAGCAACAATCTAAGAATAAGGAGCGTTATCGACATTTGTCCAAATTATTGATTAACAACATACAATGACGAAAGATAATTATTATCGAATTAAGAAATCAAAAATAGAAAGGATAAAAATAGAAATAAAGATAGAAGATGAGAGGAAGATAGAGATATAGAATAAAAATAGAAATAAAAGATATTATTATCGAAGTAAGTAACAAATATTTTACATATCGAGACACAAAAGTAATCTCCCTTCGTTGTTTCTGATTCGGGAAAAAAAAAAAATATCGGACGGTATCGAGAGTAGAGTTTGTCGGAGTTTATAGAATGGACCAAATATACATACATATATATATATATATATATATATATATATATATATATATATATATTACACGCACACACGTATCATTATATCGATGTTATACTCGTCACCAGCTGACGAATTTCGCGAGTTATAGCACGTGTCAAGGCGCGTTTGGTTTAAACGGTACCGGGCTTTTGAATAATTAACCGCTGTCACCGGCACAGCCGGTAAACGTCGTCTATCCTCGAACGACGTCTAATTAACCTCTCGTTTCTGTTCAAGGGAAGTACGAAGCAAATAGAAGCAGAAGGAAGGAAGGAAAGAGCGAGCGAGCGAGCGAGCGAGAGAGAGAGAAAGAGCAGCCCTTATCAACAACAACAACGAAAACAACAACAACATTGAGGGATAGGACGATTAAATCGAAGGGTCATTTTCGACGGACCTAACCTTTTCATTTTACGAGATCCAAAATATATCAAAAACATGATATCGATCGTAACGATACGATGGAACCAACAAACACCATAGAAATTTTGGCCCTTCCGAGTCCCTCCACCCTTCGAATTCTCAGTCCCAACACCATCGTCATCATCGCCCACGCATCTTCTTTCACAAGTTTTATTATAAATGTTACTTCGTAATTAATCGAACGGAAATCTCTTTTAATTCTCGATCGGTCCTACGATAAAAACGATTTTATTCCTTTTCATTTTTCTTTTTTTCTTTTTCGTAAAGGCTTGAAAAGAACGACACGAAAGTTCCTTCTCTTGGTCCTCCTCTTTCTCGCCCCCTTCTCTCATCCTCATCCTCCAAAGCGATTAGAAAAAAAAAAAAAAAAGATCTCTTCTCCTTTCGCGTTTCGTCGGGCTAATCGTTTTTTATTTTTATTTCTTGATTTATTTATTTATTTTTTTTTTCTTTTCTGTTCGTTCGTTTTGTTGCTTTTTCTATTTTTTTTTTTTTTTTTTTTTTCCATATCCTCGCAAAGCTGTTCTTATAAAAAGCTGTCCGTAGTAATTATCAAAAGCAGTCCGTCGTAAATTTTACCATGCCAAGGCTGTCCGTTGTAATTTTGCGATTCGAAAAAAGATTACTATTACTAAAGGTGTGATTAAGTTGAAAATATTTTAAAATATGTAAAGAGATAAAAAAAAAGGCGTCGTAACTAATTGAATTGTCTCTCTCTCTCTCTCTACTCTTACTCTCTCTACCTATCTATCTCTTTCAAAATAATTAGCAACACGTAAAGAGACTAACACACATAACGATATTAGACGGACGGAATGATCAAAGGTTGCTATTAATACACGTCGATATTATACGATTGGCAGCATGCAATATTGAACGCGATTATTATGATTTTGTTGATCGAATACGTTAAGTGACATATTAAATTAGTACGATGATTTAAACGATAACAAAATAATGACGGGACCCCGTTCGTAACGAAATTCTATTTTCTTTTTCTTTCCTTTTCTTTTTTTTTTTTTTTTCTTTTATGTATCTAATAAACTAAGAAATTTCGTTTGAAAAAGAACGGATAGATATATACGGTGTTACGTACGTAATAGAAAGAAAGAGAGAATATATATATATATATATATATATATATATATGCTAAAATAATATTATACGTAAATATATATTAATTTTTGTCTATTTCTTGTGTACTCTTTTCTTAACGTTTGCAAAGAAAACAAAAGAAAAGAACAAGAAAGAAAGAAAGAAAGAAATAGAAAATAAAATATACACCCACACGTACATACACACATATGTATATACGTACACACAAACGTACACAGGGCACCCACACAAAATCGTAAAATAATACTGCATAAATTTTTGTCTATTTCGAGGTTATGTTTCTCAGTAGCTCTTCTTATCGTTTATAAATATATATATATATATTATATATATATATAAAATCTTAAAATAGTACGAGATATAAAGTTTTTTTCTATTACGAGGTTACGTTTCTCACGTACGATATCTCCTTCACGTTTACCGACAACAAGAAGAATAAAAAAAAAAAAAAATAAAAAGAAGAAAGAAAAGAAAAACAAAACGAAAACAAAAACAAAAAAAGAAACAGAAAAAGATACGATACACAATACATACACGATCTTAAAATAGTGACATATAAATTCTTGTCTATTTCGAGGTTATGTTTCCCACGGACTTTTCTAAACGTTCGTCAACGCACGCATTAGCTCACGCACTTACTCGCAAGCGCACAAAGAAGAAAGAAAATAGGAAAAAAAAAAAAAGAAAGAAAGAAAGAAAGAAAAAACGTAAACAGAATCGCGTAGAGACATACAAAATGAAAGAGAAAAAGAAAAAGTAAAAAGCAAGAAAGAAATAAAGAGAGAATGAAAATAGTTAAACATTGCCGCGAGATAAGATTCCAAGGAAAGAAAAAAGACAAAAAAAAAAAGAGGAAAAGAAGAACAAAAAATGTCCGAAGGAATGATATATTTTTCAAACGAATTACGGACGATCCACTCTCTCTCTCTCTCTCTCTTTCTCTCTTTCATTTTCGGTTAAAGAGAGAGAGAGACAAAAAAAAAGGTGGTCGGTGGGAGGACGGGTGGTCGATCGACGATACGAAATAAAAGCAAAAAAGAAGAATAAGAAAGTATTAAAAAAAAAAAAAAAAGAATGAAGAAAAGAAAAGAAAGGAAAGAAGAAAAATAGTATAATGTAATGATACAATAATAAAAAAAAAA
>OU964980.1:3019727-3027227 GCA_918808275.2 Dolichovespula sylvestris
TCGTATAGATTTTATACTAAAAACGAAATAAAACGGATATATATATATATATATATATGTTTCCATAAGACGAGGAAATGGACTTCACCGTTTCGTGGTTTTGTATCGTGTATGACGGAATAAAAGGAAGAATAACGAAAGGAGCCACAATATTATTATTCATATTATTATTACTACTATTATTGTTGTTATTATTATTATCATTTCTTCAAGGATCTATCCTTCGAGAATGAATACGATCGATATTTAAAATAGAAAAGAAAAGAAAATTATACAAACGCGTGCGCGCACTTAATCCAATATTAAATTATTTAACGATAATATGAAAATAATACGATAGAATTTGTCACGAATGAAAATACCTATATATATGTATATATATATATATATATATATGTAGCAGTAGAAAATATTCGATAAATAACGTATACACGTTCTATTTATCAATATATCTATCTCTTTCTTCCTTCCTTTCTTTCTTTCTCGCACCAACAAACTTTATATATCTATTTCTTTCTTTCTTTCCCTCCCTCACTCACTCACACTCTCTCTCTCTCTCTCTTTCTTTCTCTCTTTTTCTTCTCTTTCTCTCTCTGTCTTTCTCCCTATCTATCTATCCTTCCGACCTTCCTTTGTTCCTCACGGCTCGGCCGCTGCTACGTGACTGACCGCTTCGTGCGCGCCCGTAAACCACGAGGTGCGCCGAAGACGAACGAAGAGAAACCCAGTATACACACATACATACGTACGTACGTACGACATACATACGAACACATATATACATACACACGCAAATACGAACGGCGGTTCGTCGATCGGAAACGACCCTCGCCGACGAACACGACCGAGGGAGCCTTTCTTTGTTCGGCCGAGACTGAACGGCACGTCGGAGGACTCCTATACATACGAGTATAACCTTCTCTCTCTCTCTCTCTCTCTCTCTATCTTACTCTCTTTCTCTCTCTCTCTCTTTCTCTCTCAAACACACAGTTTTCCTTATAGATATATGTTTCCCCCCCTCTCTTCCTCTTCCTTATCTATCTTTCGAATTCTTCGTCTTCTTCTCTCGTCTTTCGCACAACCTATGTATGATTATTTCTTTCCTTTCTCTCTCTCTCTCTCTCTCTCTCTCGCTTCAGTTTCTTACCTTATACTCTTCTCCATCTATCCTCGTCTATTCTTCGGATACTTCGTTTTCTACATTGTATTTCGCCTAAACGTACGTACCACGCGTATGTACTCTATATATATATATATATATATACATGTTGTTCTGTCTCTCTTTATCTTTCTTACTTCATTTATTTATTTATTTCATCTTACTACGTCTTTCTGTAACTATAATATCAATTTCTCCTTTTTCATCATATCTTCATATATGTATACTATTCTCTTTCTCTCTTTCTCTCTCTCTCTCAATCCTTTTATCTATCCATCTATCTATCTCTCTTTTAGACCAAGTCTCAACGAGATCTCAGGATCCGAACGTTCGTACTATCTGTTAGTAACTGAAAGTCACATAGAGACGACGCTCCAATATATAATACACAAATACACATACACACACATACGTACGTACGTACGTACGAATGAGTGTGTGTGTGTGTACCTTGGCGGATACTGACTCGACTCGACTCGACTCGACTCGACTCGACTCGACTCGACGCGACGCGACGCGACGCGGCGTCCCGACGTCGGCGTCCCTCCTGCTAACTCGTCGACGCGACGCGACACGACGCGACGCGACGCTACGAGAATCGAACTTGGAACGGGGTGGTTTTCCAACGAACGCAACAACCACCACCATCAACATTACCATCACCACCACCATCACCACTACAACCACCCCGTGTTACCACCACGACAACACTATTACTAGTGTATCTCTCTCCCCCTTCACCCTCTCCGGTCTCTTCTACTCACCCTCTCCTTCTCTCTCACTCTCGCTGTTTTCCCCCATCTCTTTTTCTTTCTCTTTCTCTTTCTCTGCGACTCTCTCTCTCTCTCTCTCTCTCTCTCTCTCTTTCTCTGTAATACCAGACCCCCTCCAATATCACCCCCTCGAGATTCGAAGGGCGAATTGCAACGGGTGTTCGAATTGCTTTCAGACACTTTTTTTTCCTTCTTCTTCTTCTTCTTACATTTATTTCTTCGTTTCTTCTTCTTTATTCGATTTTATTTTTGTTTCGTTTTCTTTTTCGTAACGTTTTATCTTATTTTTATTTCTTTTTTTATTTTAGTTTATTGTATTTTTTTTTTTTTTTTTTTTTAAATAAAGCCATCGTCCTCCCCCTTATCTCCTCTCGCCTCTCTCTCTCTCTCTCTCTCTCTTTTCTCTCTTCCATTTTCTTCCGACTTTTCTTTTCTTTTATTTATTTCTTTTTTTCGAATTTAATTTAATTTTATTTTATTTTTTGGAGTTTCTTCGATCGACGAAGTCAGTGGCGTCGTATTTATCGTCGTCGAACGAGAAGCGCGGACGTACGTTTAGAAAAATGTTTTATTAAATATTACGTTGGATAGAGAGAGAGAGAGAGAGAGAGAGGGGCTTCTTCTTCTTCTTTTCTTTTCTTTTTTCCCGTTTCGAAAAACCAAATTCAGAAGCCATTCGAATTCTTTACGTCGTCGTTATTGAAATAATTATATCGTTATGCAAACGATCATATTGCGTAATAATACGCTTTTGAAGGGGATGGAAGGGTAATTTAAAAACAAAAAAAAAAAGAAACGAATAAGAAAGAAATCGTACCTACCCTCCCCCTATCCCTCCCAACCCCGGCCACCGATTTTATCCCCATAAACGTTCCTACTCTATCGTTGTCACGTATATTCTCGATTCTAAAACATGTTATCCCTTCTCGTATTGGCGAAATGGACTTCGTTAAAATGATTATTTGGCGAGATAGAGAGAGAGAGAGAGAGAGACTCCTCTCGAGAAACATAGAAATCGATTATAATGGTGGACGTATATAAGCGTATCCTTCCCATAAACCGTACGTAATAGACGAGAGACAAATAACGGTGGAGTTCTAAAAAAGCATCCCCTCCGATATCTCAATAACATCGTAAAACGGTATCCAATTATCGTGGGAGAAAGAGAGAAAGCAAAAAAAAAAGAGAGAGAGAGAGAGAAAGTAAAAAGGAGAGAGAAAGAGAGAGAGAAATATAAAGAATACAGAAATAGAGAGAGAGAGAGAGAGAGAGACATTTCCTCGATACCATAACCTACGGTACATCGTAATTTCTCATGGATCGATAAAGGCTATCCCTTTGTATATACATACATACATACATACATACATATTATACATACATACATACATACATACATACATACATACATACATACATACATACATACATACATACATACATACATACATACATACATACATACATACATACATACATACATACATACATACATACATACATACATACATACATACATACATACATACATACATACATATATATATATATATATATATATATATATATATATAATATCTATTTCTCTCTTTTACTATCCAATATCTATCCATCCCGTTTTTATTATTCCCAACCTCATTGGACCTCATCGAACCTCATCGCATTATATTATCCGTGACATTGTCGTGGCCACGCATAAAAAAAAAAAGAACTTTGTTGCACGTACATATGTACGAGTACATAGGTTGTGTGACGGGGTACGCAAGCTCGTCCCCGACGAAACATATTCAACCAGAGTGAAAATCTTCTACGACGGCGATAAACGTGGATGATGATGGGAGGCAAAAAAAAATAAAAAGAGTAAAAAGAAATGAGGAAGAAAAAAAATAGAGAGAGAGAGAGAGAGAGAGATAGAAATAGAGGGGAAAAAGTTGGCGATGGTGGTTGTGATGGTGGAGTGGTAGAGTAACGGTGTTGGCGGAGGGCTTGAATTTAGTGTCGGAAAATCCCTAGGACTTTACGACCCGCAAACCCCTAGAGAGGTGGTGTGTTCGGGGGTTGGGAGGGTTGGTTGAACTAAATTAAAAAGTGCTGCGTGGATTTGTAAAATGTAGAACTAATGGGTCGTTGCGACGGGGAAAATGCGAGGGTCAGGAAAAGGAACAAGAAAAAAGAAAAAAGAAAAAAAAAAGAAAAAAAAAAGGAATAAAAATAAAGAAACATTTGGCAACTTTTCAAAAGGAAGAAGAGAAAGGAAAGGAAAAAAGAGAGGGGGGGGGAGGGGGAAAGAAGAAGGAAAAGGAATCTTTGAAACTCCATTGAAAGGATTTCTTTTTTTTTTTTTTTTTATTATTAATTAATTAATTTACGTTAATCCCGATACGTTCGTCCGATAGATTTTTTGAAGAACGAAACGAATAAACGAAGTAAAAAGAGAGAGAGAGAGAGAGAGAGAGAGAGAGAGAGAGAGAGAGAGAGAGAGAGAGAGAGAGAGAGAGAGAGAGAGAGAGATAAAAAGAAAAAGAGAAAGAGAGAGTAAGAATATTCTATACGCGTATAAATAATACGTACACACACACACACACACACACATACACACGTGTTAACGTGTGTGTTAACGTTTAATAATGAATAAAAGATAACTCGGCAAGCTTCTTCTTCTTCTTCCTCTTTCTCTTTTCTATCGTGTCTCTGCTTACTGGAAAATTTTTCAGTAAGGATAAAAACGGAATGAGAGTGAGAGTTAGAGCCAGAGTTGTATGTTCCGTGTGTCCGTGTACGTATTTACGTATATGTGTGAGTATGTGAGAAAGAAAGAGAGAGAGAAAGAAAGAAAGAGAGAAAGAGAGAGAGAGAGAGAAAGATTTTAGAATTTCAAAGTTACCCCCACTCCGTCTCCCTTTTCGAAGGAAACTCAGTCCAGGACCCTCTACGTCATCGACGAACGTTCTCATGCAAGCACTCAGCTTCTCTCTCTCTCTCTCTCTCTCTCTCTATCTATCTCTCTCTCTATCTCACTCTTACTCGTTCTTTTTCCTTCATCTCCTGTCTCTTTTCCTCTACGAGTATGGCGAGCGAGACGGAGACAGAGACAGAGAAAGAGGCAGAGAGAGTGAGAGAGAGAGAGAGAGAGAGAGAGAGAGAGAGAGAGAGAGAGAGAGAGATAGAGAGAGAGAGAAGACTTTCGAAGGAAAACGTTCTTCCTACTTTCAAAAATCAGGTAGATCACCGTATCTACGTGGAAAAGCATATTTCAAAGGAAGGCCAAACCCACTCTAGGGTCGGTTGGGTTCACCCGACGACTATGGGAAAAAGGTGCTGCGCTGCCGCGCTGCTTCTTCAAAACAAATAGTCGTAGGGGCTTTTCTAAGGATTCCATGAATATCTCTCCTTTGAAGACTTTCTCTCTCTCTCTCTCTCTCTCTCTCTCTTATTCTCCATCTTTCTCTTCCATCCTTCTTTTCTCTCTCTTTCCTTTTTCTTTCGCCCTTTTCTCTTTCTTTATCTTTCCGCACCACCATTTGGCTCTCCATCTCTTTCTTTCTCTCTCTCTCTCTCTGTCTCTCTCTCTCTCTGTCTCTCTATGTCTCTGTGATTCTTACTTCCAGGTGAATGATGGAATTTGTGGAATTAAGAAATTCGTTCTTTTCAAATCACTTTTTGCGAGCTCGAAAGGCGAACGTTTTAAATAAGGAAACATTTATTTTTGGAACACATTTAAGGAAACATTTATTTATTTGGAAAATTCATTTTTATTATTTTTCGTTTTGTTTTTATTTAATTTCATTATCATTATTTTATTTATTTATTTATTTATTTGATAAATTCCGTTCTATTATCCATTCTAGATATATTTATCTTCTTTCTTATCGGTTTTTTATAAGGAAATATTTATCTTTCGAAAATTCATTTTTCTTATTACTTTTCATTTTCTTTTCCCTTATTTAATTTCATTATCGTGATTTCTTTTCATTTATTTATTCATTCATTCATTCATTTATTTATTTATTTATTTATTTATTTATTTGATAAATTCCGTTCCATTATCCATTCTAGATATATTATCTTCCTTCTTATCGGTTTTTTATAAGGAAATATTTATCTTTCGAAAATTCATTTTTCTTATTACTTTTCATTTTCTTTTCCCTTATTTAATTTCATTATCGTGATTTCTTTTCATTTATTTATTCATTCATTCATTCATTCATTCATTTATTTATTCGCTAAATTCCGTTCTATTACCCATTCTAGATATTATCTTCTTTCTTATCGGTTCTATTAACTATTGTCTCGTGGTAATCAAGTAATTAATTTCGACATTGCTATTGAGAATACGATCACGAAGGTGGGGTTGAGTGGGGTGTGCTTTGGGTGGAGTGAGGTATTAAAATTAAAAAAGGAAAGGAAGAAGAAGAAGAAAAAGAAAGAAACGATAGGGAATTAAATGTGGGATAACGTACGTCGAAAATAATGGACGATAAATTAACAGAATAAATAAATAAATGAATAAATAAATGAATGAATGAATGAATGAATGAATGAATGAATGAATGAATGAATGAACAGACGAAACAACGAAAGAAAACGTTCTCTTCCAATAGCTCGATATTTACTATCGATTGGTGCTTTCATCACTCGACTACGCCCAACCCTTTCGATCGATTTTAAGAATAGTTTTGCTTCTCGATACCGTCGCTCTCAGTAATTATTTACTTCGACATTATTTAATGTTTATTTATCGATCGTGAGTCGAAAAAAAACAGAGAGAGAGAGAGAGAGAAAATGAAAAAGAAAGAAGAAGAAAAAAGAAATCAAACGAACGAAGATAATAATAATAATAATAATAATAATAATAATAATAATAATAATAATAATAATAATAATAAAAACAAATAAAAAAAAAATTACGAGAAAGAGAAGAACCAGTCGGACGATAAAAAAAAAAAGAAAAAAGAAAATAATAATCCACACGAAATTTATCTGGACGATACTTCGACCGTTTGAACATTCACTCTTTGATAGGCAATGATTGAACGAAAAACGAGAGAGAGAGAGAGAGAGAAAGAGAGAGGGTAGAAGTGAAATAAAAAGTGAAAAAAAAAGAGGAAGAAAGAAGGAAAGAAATAAAAAAAAATAAAAAACAGAGAGAGGGGGGGGGAGGAAAGAAATAGAAGAAAAAGTGGAAGAAGAGGACGTGAAAAAAAAAAAAAAGAAAAAAGATGGAAAGAGACCCCTGAGCGACGGGGTTGACTACTACTACTACTACCACTACTACCACTACTACTACTACTCCATTCATCAGATAGAACATTGTCGGAAGTAGATACTTTTAGTTTTGCCCGAGGTCTCTATTCGTCTCTCTCTCTCTCTCTCTCTCTCTCTCTCTCTCTTTTTGAAACGTGTCGGCATTTCGAAATTAATATCGACGTTCTGTTGCCCGTTGACCGAGCAGTTCGAACGTAAAAGGTAGCCACCAGAGCTAAAAACCTCTTAGGCAGGAAAGACACGGTCGTCCCAACAAATACACCAAAATTCACTGAACAAGGAACGTTTGGAGGAACAAGAATG
>OU964980.1:3032227-3074727 GCA_918808275.2 Dolichovespula sylvestris
TTCCGTTTCGTTCCGGACAAACGAATACAAAGAACAGTGGTTCTCGTTCGCCAGACGGTCCCCACGAATACGACGAAGAAGAGAGCCTTCTCTCTCTCACTCTCTCTCTCGTCACGCCTTCTACTATTATTATTTCGTCCCTTCTGACTTTTTTCATTATCAGAGTGTACTAAGTTAATATAGAAATATATATATATATATAT
Organism: Dolichovespula sylvestris; assembly: GCA_918808275.2. Lineage (NCBI taxonomy): Eukaryota > Metazoa > Arthropoda > Insecta > Hymenoptera > Vespidae > Dolichovespula > Dolichovespula sylvestris. The sequence goes on from OU964980.1 coordinate 3,032,431, forward strand.
ATATATATATATATATATATATATCTGCAATTTATGTGTCTCTGTGTTGAGTGAAAGAGAGTGAGAGAGAGAGAGAGAGAGAGAGAGAGGGGAGAGAGAACATAATTTGTATAATAAAAAAATTAATCAAATGTGATACGATTAATATTGTTGATAAATTATAAATATAATTTATATGTTATTAGAAATATATTGATTTTAATATTTGAAAAAAAAGAGAGAGAGAGAGAGAGAGAGAAATTAAATTGTGTTATATAAGTTAATGATAAGAGAAAAGAGAAAGATGTATATTTATATGCATGTATGTATGTATGTATGTACGTATGTATGAATAATTTATTTAAAAAAAAAAAAAAAAAAAATAAGAAATGAATAAATAAAGTCTCGAACCAGTAATTGGAATAAAATTCAGGGATTAAAAAAGTAGACGGGGAAAATAAATCAAGTTCGAAAGGGAATCTCTTTTACTCCTTTTTCTTTATCCTACCTTTTTCCCATTTGAGAAGTATTTAGAATTCTTGACTTAGATTAGAACAAAAATATTAACTTTATCCTTGTCGTATAGAGTTGGTATGCGATTGAAATGGCGAGAGATAGTTGCATTTTTATTTTTATTTTTTTTTTTTTTATTTTTCTTTCCTTTTATTAGTTTCGCAAATTTCCCAAAGTTTTCTGTCTCGAGTTCGTTCGGAGAAAAAAAAAAGAAAGAAAAAAAAAACATTAATAATAATTTTCTTGCGTGTCTGATGAGAAAATAAAAATAAATAAATAAGTAAATAAATAAATAAATAAATAAATTTCTATGAAAATTCTAACGTTTACCTTTTTGCCCTTCGACCAGTAAATTCCTAAAATTTCTCCCTCGGTCACAATTACGATTTTATTTTTATATTAAACCCCCTGTATATACATGTGTGTGTGTGTGTGTGTGTGTGTGTGTGTGTGTGTGTGTGTGTGTGTGTGTGTGTACACACGCAAGCATTTACATTTTCCCCGTATATCGAGACATACATTCGAGTCATCGAAATCGAGTCATCGTCGACACGGCACGCGGCGTGTGCCATGACGGGAAACAGCTGACTTGTACTTTTTCGTTCGGAGAGAAGAAGAAGAAGAAGAAGAAGAAGAAGAAGAGCAGCTGGCCTCCCAGCTTGGGCCCTGGGCCCAAAAGCCGTCTGCGTTCCTTATACCGGGTGTTCCGAGCGCGAGCGAGCGAGCGTCAGTTTTAACGGATTACATCCGTTATTATTCGAATCGACGATTTGGAAATTTTAAAATGAAAATAAAAAAAAGAAGGAAGAAGAAAGAAATAGAAAGAATATCAACCAAAAAAAAAAAGATAAATGAAAGAATGTTTTTCTTGTTTTTCTTCTCTTTTTTTTTTTTAATTTTCCTACGCTTCGCGAAATGTGAAAATGTAAAGTCGCTTCGCGAAATTTCGAAATGATAAAGAGAAACAAGAAAGAAGGAGACGAGGGAAGTAAAAAGAATATCAACCGAGAGAAAAAAAGAGAAAAAAAAAAAAATAGAAAAATGAAGAAGGAAAAAGAAAAAAGAAACCTCTTCCTTTTTCCCCGTAAATATACGCGCAGACAAATTTTTCGTACGAAAAGTTTGTCGGATCGAATGACCAAAAGAAAAGAGAGAAAAAAAAAAAAAAAAAAAGAGAGAAATGAAATTAACAAAAACGAGAGAAGTAGAAAGAGAGAGCGAAAGATTTTTCCAAATATCTCTCTTCTTTTTCATTTTATTTATTCATTTATTTATTTATTTTGTTTTGTATTGTGTTGTTTTAATTCTGCTCACTTCGAATATAATCTTTTACTTTCACCAATTACTTCCATTACATTTCGTTTTATTTTATTTTATTTTATTTGACTTTCTTTAATTCTTTTTTTAACTTTTTTTTTCTCCTCCTCTCCTCCTCCTCCTCCTCCTCCTCCACTTACGTCGTTGAAATAAAATCGTTGTATCATTAATACGATTCATCCCGGTATACATATACACATACATACAAACGTACATACATACATACATACATATATATACATGTATCTATATCGTTGCAATCGAATCGCCGATATTATCCGATATATCGTTCGATACAGTGTATATATATATATATATATATATATATATATATATATATATATTCTCTGGAACGCGGGAAACGCGTTGCAACGTTTGAACGGCGAATAATAACTCGGTAAATTGTCCTCTCGATCGATCGATCGATCTATCGATCGTTTCTCTTGATGTATAATACGTAGCATCTATCTATCTATCTATCTATCTATCTATCTATCTATGTATGTATGTATGTATGTATGTACGTATGTATTGTTAGCTAGTACCAAACGTATGTCCATCCTCTTCAACAATAGCTCTCCAATCTCTCTTTCTCTCTCTCTATCTCTCTATCTATCTCCATCTCTATCTCTAATCGTATCTTTCGAACGTGACCAACACAATCGAGGGCTTCGGCTTCTCTCTGGCATGATTTTCGTGTTAAATTACATTCGATGATACTGAAGCACTCCATCCCTTCCCCCGTATCCCCACTTCACCCTCCCGCCACCCACATTTCTATAGCCACCAACTCACCTTTTTTTATTTTTTTTTTTTTTATTTTTGACTTTCGAATCATCGAATTTTATACGTGCGTGCGCGTGGTTATATGAGTGTAATTGTAATCGGTCGGTGTAACGAATTTCTATCGGATATTTGCCGACCGATTAATACTTAAGGGGATCATTTTGTTTGATCGATTTTATATATAAAAAAAAAAAAAAAAAAAAAAAAAAAAAATAAAAGCAAAAAGAAGGGAAACTTTTTTTTCTTTACGAGTACGACCGAGGAATGAAGTATAAACATTATATATATTATTGATAATATATATCAAACGAATATATGTGTTTTTTTTTTTTTCGGGAAACGGTCGCGCGTTCGAGGCGAGAGGAAAGAAAGGAAAAAAAAAAATTATCAAAAAGGAAAAGAAGAAAAAAAAATGAAAAAAGAACAAACGTAAAGGAAAGAGAAAATAAAATGATAATAATTTAGATCGGAAGTATTTTTTCGATCTTCCGTTTTAATGCTTCGATCACGTTTTAACATTAATAACGATACCTACACACAGACGCGCCCATACGCATATATATATATATATATACACACACACACACACACAGAGGACACACATACATGTGTACCATTGATGCAAAAGAACTCCTGATAATGGTATATATGAGGAATAATCGTAAATATTAAGAAATGGTCGCGTGCATAGAAATGGAAAAAGTGAGTGAGCGAGTAGTAAAAGTGGGAGGAGCAAAAGAGGAATGAACAAATCATACGTGAGAAAGTGAAAGAGAGAAATAGAAAGAGGAAGAGAGAAAGAAAGGGAAAGGGAAAGAAAGGACGATAGGGTGGGTGGGAGATAGGGGGGGGGGGCAGGAAACATATGGTCAATATAAGATACGTAGAAAAAAGGAGAGATAGAGATAGAGATAGACAAATGGATAGACGTATAGGGTGAGTAAGAGAGAGAGAGAGAGAGAGAGAGAAGGTGTGGTAATTACTAAAGTTTCTCACTTTCGATCGTTACTTTGGTGACGGTGCTATGGGAAACTAACCCCCACGTTACGACTCATTTTTCTACCACTATTTAAAAGGGCGTTAGAAAGAGAGAGATCGAGAGAGATCGAGAGAGATCGAGAGAGAGAGAGAGAGAGAGAGAGAGAGAGAGAGAGAGAGAATCCTGACTAAGAATTTATACCACCGGTCCATTACCTACCCTCTCTTATATTACGGATAATGCTTGATGGAAAAGAAGAAGGAAAGAAAAGGAAAGGAAAGGGACGAAGGGCTACGATCGTAAAAAGGAAAAAAAAAGAGGAGAAGGAAAAAAAAATGAAAGGAAGGAAGGAAGGAAGGAAGGAAAAAAGAGAAACTCTAACGTTCTCGTTGCTCACGTTATTAGGTGGTGCGAAAGGAAGAAAGAAAATGAATAAGTGTGTGTGAGGGAGTGACGTATATACGTGTTAGAGAAGAGAGAGAGAGAGAGAGAGAGAGAGAAAATATATGGAAATGTATGAGAGAGAAAATATGTGTCTCTAATGTAAGCCTGAAAGAGAAGGAGAGAGAGAGAGAGAGAGAATACATTTATGTGTGCATGTATATATATATATATATATATGTGTATGTGTGTGTTATAGGGTGGATATGTGTGCCCGTATAAGAGAGAAAATGTATGTCTAATGTAAGTCTAAAAGGACGAGAGAAAGAGAGAAAGAGAGAGTATATATGTGTATATATATATTAGAGAAGGAGGATATATGTACCGTATACGTATAGGTATAAGAAAAAGTATATACGTGTATGTGTAATAAATAAAAGTGAGAAAGATAGAGAGAGAGAGAGAGAGAGAGAGAGAGAGAGAGAGAGAGAGAGAGAGAGAGAGAGAGAGAGAGAGAATATCTTAACGTTTCAACCCTTAGCATGTCAGTGGTGCTCTTTATTAAATCCCGGTACATTGCACGATGTGGAGAAAAGACATATATATATATAGAAATAGAAAGAGATAGAAAGAGAGAGAGATAGAGAGAGAGAGAGAGAGAGAGAGAGACTCATATAAATATGTATGTGTATACATTGTATACATTATCTTTATCTCCTATCCTCGTTCTTTGGATTAAACGATTAAGGATTATGAACTCCTCTTCCTTTATCCTTTCTTTCTTCTTCTTTCTTTTTATTTATTTCTTCCTTTTTTACCTTCCCTTTTCTCCATCGTCAAATGAACTTCGAGGTGATATCTCAGTGACGACGACGATGATGAGAAAAGGAAAGAAGAAGAGGAAAAAGAGGAGGAAAAGAATTGATATATCAAAGAATCCATAAGTATTATTTTGTCCTTGACCAAACAGGATCAGTTTCCAACGAACCTTTTTTACGTTAAAACAGTAACAAGGACCCTGAATCGTGTTCCTTCCTCGTTTGCGAAAAATTTTGATTTGATAAATCAATATAATATATATATATATATATATAAAATATAAATTTTGATTTGATAAATCAATATAATATATATATAAAATATAAATTTTGATTTGATAAATCATATATAATATATATTACGACCGTTTCGCGTACTCGTCGAATTCGTACGCGTTGAGAATTTGACGACGAGTTTTAGAAAAATTAAAAAAAAAAAAAAAAATGAAAAATGAAAAATGAAAAATGAAAAAGTAGACGAAGAAATTTATGTTTAAAAGGCGGTCATAAAAAATTCGAACGCGAACCCCCTCCCTCCCCCTCCCACATCGATACGCGAGTTATCCTCGTTTTATCTTCTGCCTTCTTTACCGTCTTTTTATTTCGTCATATTTTTCATTTCGATTCTTTCTTTGTTACTTTTTCTTTCTTTTTTTTTTAATCTTCTTTATTGATTTATTTCTTGTTCTCTTTTTTTTTTTTTTTTTAATTTTTGTATACCCTTTTTTTCTTTTCTTTGCGGACCGATAAAAGCGCAATTTTTTTTTTGTTGATTGATTAACCCCGACGCGACGCGATCGGCATCGGTCATCGTAGGAAAGATAAATTTTGAATTTCGATACAATCCTATTTAGAATAGATCCGTATCCGTGTGTATTATCTGCAAATTGTATATTTCTGCGTGCGTGTGTGTGTGTGTGTGTGTGTACGTGCGTGCGCTTGTTTCCTAAGTTGTACGATTTCTGTCATTATCGTGCAACGTTAAAATTTTTTATACAATATGTACATATGTTCATATTTGCTTATATTATCTATAACATATATGACTACGAGTGTGTGTGTGTGTGTGTGTGTGTGTACGTCTTGTATGCGTCAAAGACGTATAATTATGTACGGAATGACAACAGGTTAACTTCCGTTTCGTACGTAATTTGCAATAAATATGGCCTCTCCTTGAAATCGTTTAAAGAAGAAACAAAAAACGAGGTATATATATATATATATATATATATATATATATATCGAGTGAAATAAAGAGAATATTTTAATATATATATAATAATAATATTTATATGTTTCTTTTTATCTATAATAAGCTGTAATAATTATCTATATAAAAATCGACTAAAATAATAGTTTAATATATATATATATATATATATATATATAATAATTATTTACAATACCATTTAACAAATGACCAATAGAAACGAATTATTCGTATTTATTTCAGCGTACGACAAATACGCATATTCTTTTGTTTGTTTTCTATTTTTTACACGCACGCACGTACACACATTTTTTTCGCGAGTGAAATAGACAGAGTCGTAGACAGACAGACGGACGGACGGACAGTGAAAAAGGAGGGAAAAAAAATGCAAAAAAAAAAGGGAAGAAAAATGTAAAAAAAAAAAAAAAAAAAAAGAAAAAAAAAAGAAAAAAAATTGCAAACCAGCCGCGATCAATCAAAATCGTTAGGACGTCGCGTATCGGGAGCAACAAATATTCCGTGCCTACCAAACAAACCCCATCGCACGGCCGTGTATAAATCTCATCGAGTACGAAATTGGAAGAGGAAAATTTGTCGAGGAAAATAAAGAAAAAAATAAAAAAAAAGAAAAAAAAAAAAAAAGAAAAATAAATAAAAAACGGGTCGAAAGTAGACACGCACGTATCCTGCTGTATCGAACGAAATTATCGATCTTTTCTAACGACGTTGTCGTTCGTATTTGACGATTGAAAAAAAAAACAAAATAAATAAAAAAAGGAAAAAGAAACAAAGAAAAAACAAACCAATGAATTGAAAATATCATTCTCTTTATATCGAAATCGAAAGGAATACATCCACCGTTTTGTTTTTTTTTTTTTTGATTGATTCTCTCTGTTCTCACGTCGAAGAAAAGTTGAAAAAAAAAAAAAAAGAAAGGAAAAAATGAAAAGAAATCCATGATTTCCGTTTCAACGAAAGAAAAGATGAGAGAGGAAGGAGGAAACGAAAAGAGATTATTTTGATGGTCGCGGATAAAAATAAAAATAAAAGCGAAACAATAAATAAATATATAAATATATATAATAATAATAATAATAATAATAATAATAATAATAATAATAATAATAATAATAAAACAAAGATAAAACGCAAAAATTGAAAGAGGAAAAAAAATGGAAAAAATAAAGAAAATTTTCGACGAACGAAAAACGTACGAATTCGTATTATTACACTTAGTAAAATGTTTTTCTTTGAAATGCACCCCCCCCCCCACACACACACACGAGGATACATAAATACGGCGTATCGTATGACTTGTGCCTTTTAGGAAATACGATGCGCGTTTACAAATAAATAAAAATAAAATATAAAATGAACAAAAAAAAAAAAAAAGAAAAAAAACAGAAAGAAATGAATCAATAAATAAAAGTAAACATTAAATAAAAAGGAAGAAAAAAAAACGATTCGTATTCACGAAGACGAAGCTTTTGTGACGTCAACTCCTTCGTATTATTAGTTATTTTCTTCATCTTTCGCTCTCACCCCCTCTCTTTCTATCTATCTCTCTTTGTATCACATTTATTTCATTTTTATAAACAAAACGTCAACGAGAGACTCTCTCTCTCTCTATCCCTCTCTCTTTTGTTGCATTGCAATGAGAGTATCGAAAATCAAAGCTATCTAAAAATATACGTCGTTCATCGTGAAAATAAAGAAAAAAAAAAGTATAAATAAATAAATAAATATATATATATATATATATATATATATAAATACTATATATTTATATATATATAAATACATATATATATATATGTATTTATACAAGGAAGTAAAATAATGAGATATAATAATATATAAAAGTAAAAAAAAAAAAAAATAAATAAAGAGAAATAATAATACATACACATATATATATATATATATATATATATATATAACAAAATCCTATCTAATACCACCTCGACGCTCGTTGAACGATCATGACAACGAAAGGATATGAAATCAAACAAGATACGCAACGAGCTATCGATCTTTCTCGAGGTATTTCTCGACGATACAGGAAGGACTTTTATCCAATAGCAATTTCACATCCTAACGTCCGTGTGCGTGCGTGCGCGCGCGCGCGCGTGTGTGTATGTGTGTGTGTGTGTATACGCACACACACAGATAGAGAGACGCATCCTTTTCGAAAAGAAATTCAATTCGAAGGTAAAGGATTGCAGAAAAGTAAAAAAATAAAAAAAAAAAAAGAGAGAGAAAGGAAAAGAAAAATAACGATATTTTTTTCTTCGATTTTGACGTAAGAATCGATTGTAATATTTCGATGAAAAGAGAACAAAAATAAAAGGAAGTATCCTATTAAAAATTAAGTATTATAACGTACGAACAACGTTATATGTCGCATGGTCTCCCATTTTATTTATCTATCTATTCATTTATTTATTTATTTATTTATTTATTTATTGTTAATGCTGCCATTGTTAGAGAGCTCGAGAAACGTGCGATTTAATCCAAATGATTTTACCCCATAGAATACATTATTAGAAATATTTCTACGCAGGTATTCAATTTTATTACGACATAATAATTCAAATATCTCGATGTAAATTATTGATGTAATAATTCAACGAATTAATATAAAATCTAATATATGCGAAATTTCTCCGTTCGACTTGCATTCGTAAAATGAAAAAATCGTCCGTTTACACAACGATCAATAAAATAACAACGACAACAACAATAATAATAATAATAATGATGATGATGATAATAATAATAAAAACATTGGAAATTAAATTACCCGATTAATATTCGAAATTATTAGGGTCATCGAAATTTATTATCGTAGAGTAAAAAAAGATTTGCTCGTTTCTCGTTACTCTCCCCTCCTTTCCCCATCCTTTTTATTTTATTTAATTTCGTATTTTTTTTTCCTATTTTTTTTTTCTTTCTTTTTTTTTTTTTTGTAATCTTCTCGACAAGCAAAGCTCTATTTCAACATTCTCCCTTTTCACCTTGATTTATTTTTCCAGATTTTCTTTTTTTATTATCTTTCTTTCTTTCTTTTCTTTTTTCATTTTTCTTTTCCACCTTCGTGTATGCATCCATGTTACACCGTATCTACCTGGAGAATATCTCTTGAGAAAAATCGTGAAGGGAAAAACGTACCGTGAAAAGACAGAGACAGAGACAGAGAGAGAGAGAGAGAGAGAGAGAGAAAGAAAGAAAGAAAGAAAGAGAGAGAGGCTTCGTAAGGCTCGTTAAATTCTTACGGCGGTTAAACGAGCCCTTTCGTAGGGCCATTGAAACGTTCCTACCAATAATAAAAACCTTACGATCGATACCTTAGGGAGCTTTTCAAATCGAACCCTTAAAAACTTTTTCTACATGATTCATATTTTTATGTACGTACACGTATATCCATATACATACATACATACACACATACACACACACATATATATATATATATATATATACGTACGTACTTGTGTACGTATGTATGTATGCATAAACTTACGTACGTATGCATTGTATGTACATATATATATATATATACACAGGTTTATATGTGCGAGCGTGCAGGTTTATATGCATGTATGTAATGTATGTATGCACGCAAGTATGCAATGTATACAAGTAATGTACGTGTGTATGTATGTATGTAGTGTATGTACGTAACGTATGTCTGTGTGTGTTCGTATGTATGTATACAACAGTGTACACGGAATAGTAAACAAGATCATAAAAATTTGCGTGAATCAGCACTATTGGCGTATCTAGACAGACATTTTTGATGTTTCGGTCGAACAACGTTCGATAAGATCATGTTAATTGTAAAGCTAATGTCTCATACGAAGATTAGATCTAAGCCGGTTGGGGACATACATACATACATACATACATACATACATACATACATACATACATGCATGACCACGTTAGTTGGTAATGTCAATGGGAGAATGAATTATGCGACCGATACAATAATACGTGATTATATCTTGTTAGGTCGAACTTTAAAGACTCTCAACGAAATCTTTTTCATATAATATATTATAGTGTATCGCACATGCCTAACGACAACGACGACGATCACAATCTCACACGAGACAAGGAAATTATTAATTGCACGTCGAGTGTCACTCGAAAACGTTTATTTATTTATTTATTTATTTATTTTGTTACTCTTAACTCGACGACTAACATTTCTTCGTTTACTTATTATTCAATTATTTGTTCGTTTATTTATTTATTTATTTCTTTCTTTTTTTTTTTTTTTTTTTCATTCGTCGACTAATATTTCTTCGTTTCTTTTTATTCAATTATTTGTCTGTTCGTTCGTTTATTTATTTATTCTTTTTTTATTTTTATTTTTTTAACACGTCAACTAATATTTCTTCGTTTACTTATTATTCAATTATTTGTTCGTTTATTTATTTATTTATTTATCTCTTTTTTTTTCATTCGTCGACTAATATTTCTTCGTTTACTTATTATTCAATTATTTATTTGTTCGTTTATTTATTTATTCTCTTTTACTTTTACTTTTTTAACACAACTAATATTTCTTCGTTTACTTATTATTCAATTATTTGTTCGTTTGTTTATTTCTTTCTTTATTTATTTATTTATTCCCTTACTTTTAACTCGCCGATCAGTGTATATCTTCGATTCTTATTATTAATTAATTAATTAATTCATTCATTCATTCATTCATTTATTTAGTTTTAACTCGTCGACTAACATTTCTTCGTTTCTTATTATTTAATTAATTAATTTATTTATTTAATTATTTATATACTTTTGTCTCTCTTTTTTTTTTTTACTCGTCGGCTAATACTACCTGTCCGTTTCTTGTGACTCGAAAAAAAGAAAAGAAGAAAGAAAGGAAAGAAGAAAAAGGTGTGGAAAAAAACAAGGTGGAGGATAAGAAAAAAAAAAAAAGAAAAAAGAAAAAAGAAAAAAAAAGGGAAACAAGTCTTTGGATGGTCGCACGAATTTCACTTGAGAAACAACGTTATTCTGTCATGTCGAAATGACATACGGTTATCGCACGATACATACATACACACACACACACATACATACATACATACATACATACATACATACATACATGCATATACATACATACATACATACACACATACATACATATGTATATATATATAAAATCGCGTGTCCTACGGGTTAAACTCGACGTCGCCCTTATTCTAACGTTTAAACCAAACAATAAGAGGCCATTTTTATCTTCTTCTATTATTTTCTTGCGAGAAAGATACAATCCCATAGAAAAGAAAGAGATAGAGATAGACAGAGAGAGAGACAGAGAGAAAGAGAGAGAAGTCGTCGATCTTTGAACGACTATCGTGTGAAATTTTTTCGTGAGAAACAAAACGTTATGAAAAAAAAGAGAAACACAACACAAGGCGACAGAAAGAGAAACGTAGGCGGAATAAGAGGCGAGAGAAACGTGGCGAAAGGACGGAGGGAGGTGGGAGGTAATACGGGGGGGGAGGGTGTATAGAGAGAGGAGAGAGAGTGATGGAAAAAAAAGAAATGAGAGAGGGAGAGAGAGAGAGAGAGAGAGACGACTTGTCTCTCTGACTCGTGGCAAATTGTCCACGCATGGAGAGAAGCTGGTACTGAGAGAGAGAAAGAGAGAGAGAGAGAGAGAGAGAGAGAGAGAGAGAGAGAGAGAAGCAGACAATAATAATATATTAAGTCTCCGCTGAATCGCAAGGACACATAGTGAAAGAGATGAACGACTGGATGACGCGTGGGTGTATTCGAGAAAAGAGAAAGAAAGAGAGACACGCAACAAAAAAGAGAGAGAGAGAGAGAAAGAGAGAGAAGACGCTCAACTTTCTTCAATCCCAGACAAACAATGAATACACGAGTAAGGGGCAAGAGATATTGTGTGTATGTATATATATATATATATATATATATATATATATATATATATATGTTTGTGTGTGTGGTGTGTGTAATCTTGATCTTTAACAAAATTATAATAATAACGATGACAATGTTCATTCGTTTGTAATATACCTTTTATTGTTAAAGTATGGTGGGGAAAGAATATATATATATATATATATATATATATATATACACATATGATTGATTCAATTTTTATTACATGTAATCATTAGTTAAAAAAAAAAAAAAAAGAAAGAAAAAAGAAATTGATAACGAGAACGATAAAGATAGAAATAATAAAAATGATAACATTAAGACGAACAAGAAATAATATATATATATATATATATATATATATATATATATATATGATTGATTCAATTTTTATTACATGTAATCATTACTTAAAAAAAAAAAGAAAGAAAAAAGAAATTGATAACGAGAACGATAAAAATAGAAATAATAAAAATGATAACATTAAGACGAACAAGAAAAAAAAATATACATATATATATATATATATATATAAGTACGTAGAAAAATATTTGTCAATTTTTGAAACTCTCGAATAAATCAGTCCGATTCGATACGCCCTTGTGATCGCGTGTCGAGCAAGGTCGTCGATTAGTATCGACCAATCGAAAGAACTGTAATAAAGAAATAGGTAAAAAAAACTTTCGAAAGAGAGAGAGAGAGAGAGTGGGAGAGAGAGAGAAGAGAGAGAGAGAGTGGGAGGGATATAAAAAGAGAGATCGAATAAAGTAAGTAATAATATAGCTATTGACTGTATCGATATATAACTACTCTCGATCCCATAATTTCTTCTGACGATAAATGGAGGATAGAATTCGAGGCAAGGTTGCAACGGTCGATCGACGCAATCCGAAAAAAAAAGAAAAAGAAAAAAAGATAAACAAAAAAGGAAAAATTGATAGAAACGAAAGCGTGAGAGAGAGAGAGAGGGGGGGGGGGGGGTATATAAAGAAAGATGGATGAATGGATGGATGGATGGATATATAGGCAGAAAGAGAAAGAGAGATAGTGAGAGAGAGAGAGAGAGAGAGAGAGAGAGAGAGAGAGAGAGAGAGAGAGAGGGAGAGTTACGTAAAACGTAGCGATCCAAAAGCCTTACGTTTTAATACTTGGAACCATTTCATTATAAACGAGACTCTCAGCTTTCCACGTTCACGTTACTTTCAATCTCGCTAGCTAAAGAAAGAGAGAGAGAGAGAGAGAGAGAGAGAGAGAGAGAGAGAGAGAGAGAGAGAGAGAATCTCGCTCGGGAAAACGAAATTAAATTCGAAACCGTACGAGGAAAAAAGAGAGAGAGAGAGGGAGAGAGAGAGAGAGAGAAAGGAAATATATATATATATATATATATATATAGATTTATATACAGGGTGTACAAGGAGTTTCTAAACGTTAGCAAAACTTTTAAGACGATCTTAAAGATCGATTACCCCTATATTCCCTCGAAGCCTTCCCTCTTATTTTCGGATTGCAAAGAGAATGAAAGAAAAAAAAGAAAGAAAGTTAAAATGAAAAAAGTGAACGAACGGGTATCGTGAGCTCGCGTTTTGACGATCTGAGAAAAAGACGAGGAAAAAAGAAAAAAAAAAAAAAAGAAGAAGAAGAAGAAGAAGAAGAAGAGAAGTAAAAAGACAAGAAAAAAAAAAGATAAATAAATAAATAAAAAAAAAAAAGAAAGAAGATCGTCAATATGAAAGATCACGTTAAAAATTTCGACGAAAATCGTCTAGGGATTTTTTTATTTTTCCTGCAATAACACACACACACAAACAGAGAGACACACAGCAGACAGAAAGAGAGAGAGAGAGAGAGAGAGAGAGAGAGAGAGAGAGAGAGAGAGAGAGAGAGAGAGAGAGAGAGAGAGAGAGAGAGAGAGAGAGAGAGACAGGCACACGGGTATAGAGAAAGAGAGATAGATATAAGAGATGGTCGGTCGAGTGGGGGAAAAAGAAAAACCGAAGACAAAAGAGTAGGGCAAAAAAATTCGAAACACGGGGGAGGCGCGGGGTTTGGACGGGTGGGAGGAGGGATGTAAGGAAAAGAGACAAAAAAAAACGAAAAGGAGAGAGAGAGAGAGAGAGAGAGAGAAAAGGAATAAAAAAAAAAAAAAAGAAAGAAAAAGAAAAAGAAAACGAGGGTACAAAACGAAGCGTGTACTTATACCTCGGTCGTTGGAGATGCACCCTCTTCTACTACCATCGCGTGCTTCAACGTTTTACCGGGATGATCGTCGTAATGGGTCTGTCAGTTTCAAGTTACGTCCGTTGGACGATGAGAATCTCTGTCCGTTGGAGTAAGAAAGATGGAAGATATATATATATATATATATATATATATATATATATATATATATATATATATATATATATATATATAAAGAACGCAGTCGACGGGATAGAGGATGGACGATATTTCCCGCTGGAATTCTTCCTTTCAACCACCAGCAAACCATCACCAATACCATCACCAATACCATCACCATCACCATTACTATCACCGACCAACCTCCTAGCCCCCCCCCCACCTTCCCCTCCTACCGGCCCGAGTGAACTTCAATTTTCTTTCCTTCCCGAAAGCTACGGTCGCCAATCCATCGGGATACGCGCGATTCGATTTTACGTATTAAACGTGTTAAATAAATGATTAAATACGCTGGAGGAATTATTTCCCTTATCTCATCTTCATTTTTGTTTGTTTGTTTGTTTTATTTTTGTATTTTTATTTAATGCACTTCGTTGTTTTTTTTTTTTTTTATTGTCACCGTTTATTCCTGTTGTTGTTGTTGTTGTTGTTTACGAGAAAAAGAAAGATGAGAGAGAGAGAGAGAGAGAGAGAAAAGAAAAAGAATAATGACAGATCAGAAAACTCGAAATAATACTAATAATAATTATTAACGATAATGATAAGAATAAATAAATAAATAAAAGGTAGATGGTAACGAATGGAACAATAGATAAAGAAGTTAATTAATGTAACCATCTAACAAGTTCTAACAAAATATTGGATTAAATCTTAGAATTGTTTATTATTATTTTATATTGTTGCTTAACTTCTTTATATTTCGAATAAGTATCTAAGATAATTAATACTCAACGTTAAGATTAAATTAAGCAAAACTTTTTTTAACGACGTTGAACATTAATAAATATATATGTATATATCATCAACGCGAATATTTTATCGAGAGAAAAAGATAGATAGAGAAAGAGAGAGAGAGAGAGAGAGAGAGAGAGAGAGAGAGGAGACACGCATACCGTTCGCCATTTTATTTTTCAAATTCCAAGATGGAGTATTGGTGGGGGTAAGCACGTGGTACGAAATGAAAGCATTGAAAAAAGATGGCAGGAAAAGTGACGATATTAGAGACAGGAAGAAAGACAGAAAACGAGAGAGAGAGAGAGAGAGAGAGAGAGAGAGAGAGAGAGAGAGATTTTTTTGTCCCTCCTACGTACGTACACATACACATACAAACATACATTACATACATACATACATACATACATACATACATACATACATACATACATACATACATACATACACACATGCATGCATAGATATGCATGTATATATACATATGCAAGTTGAGAAAGCAGGCGAAAAACGTTTATCGTCCCGATCCGTCACCTCCACCGCACATGCTGAAGAAATTAACATCCCCCCTCCCCACCTAACCCTGTGCCCACCCCTCGTCAGGCTTTAAAAAGAAATAGACAAGAATGAAAGGCCAATACGAGCATCGGCCAGCTCCTTTTGTGAGATTTTTCTCACGGAAAACCAATGAAAATTCTCTATCCATATATATATACATATATGTATGTATCGTCGTCATATATGTATAAAAAAAAAATAAATAAAAACAAGAAAGAAAAAAGACAGGACTAGACGATACTTATCCGATGTTTACGATAATAAAAATGTAGATATATACGTATTTATCTGTATGTAAAATATATATGTAAATGTAATTTTATATATATATATATATATATGTGTGTGTGTGTGTGTAATAAATTGTACATACTGAAATATATCGCATGTATGTATTATATATATATATAGAAAAAGAAAGAGAAAAGAACAAACAAATATATATATATATTATTGCATATATAAATTTATATTATTATATTAAATAAATATCTACTCACCACAGTGTAATATTGATGGGTGAGAAAAACGTGAGGAAACGCACACAGATAAGGCGTGTTCGTAAAATGGGTGGCCTCTAAGTATAACACCCACGCAAACAACACACAACAAGTAACACCAACTAACGACGTTTAATAATTATCGATGATATTGTTGAAACTCACGTATATGCGTGCATCTGAAAAACAAAGAGAAAAAACGGGTGAAATGGTATTATTAGAAAAATGAAAGAAGTAAAAAGAAAAATATAATAATAATAATAATAATAATAATAATAATAATAATAATAATAATAAAAATAAAAATGTGTCAAAAATTCATTCACCCGAACTCTAAATATTTCTAAACGATTTAAAAAAAAAAAAAAAAAAACAATCGACTCGTATTCGAGATCGATCGAGCATTCGATAAATTAAATCGAACTCGTAATATTACGGACCGACGACTTTATGCAAGAAAAAAAAAATTGAGAAAAGAGAATGCTCGCGAAGGAGAGTGTGTATTGAATTTCGAAAACGATTTGAGAACTTTTGAATCGCCTAGAGAACTTTTCGCTCACCCTATATATATATATATATATATATATATATATATGTGTTCATATATGTCACTCTATATCCCCTTCCCTTCTTACTAACTCTCTTTTCTTTTCTAGAATCGTCGGTCAACGTATTATTTAAACTGGTTTTCGGTTTGTGAGAAAACACGCGGGACCCGCATAAAACGTTATTTTCAAATACTAAAAGGAGTAGCACAACGGGAGCCTTCATATACCCGTATCCATATGTATGTATATATATAAATATGTGTGTAGTAGTAGTAGTAGTAATAGTAATAGTAATAGTATCGAAAGAAAAAGAAAAACAAATAATAAAATATCTTCATCTTCGTCTTCGTCTTATTTATTACGCAAAACGGATTTATGAGTCCACACGTGTGTGCGTGCGTGTGTGTGGCTCCTTGTGAGTATATACGTATGACGAACGATAAAATAAAAACAAAATAAAACAGAAGAAGAAAATGAAAAAAAAATTTATTTCAATAAATATACATAAATAAATAAATATATAAATAAATAAATAAATACATAAATAATTAATTGACACGTGTGTATATATACATATATATTGTAACGTTATTATTATTATTATTATTATTATTATTATTATTATTATTATTATTATGCTTTTATTACTATTATATAAAACGTGTATTTTGTTAACCAGATTATTTTCGCGTTTTCCGACAACGGAGATATTCCGTTTTCTTTTCTTTTTTCTTGTAAAACATCGATCGCACAGAAAATAACTTGTACGACTCGCGTAATAATAATAAAAATCTAAGCGTGTAACATAATAGAAAGATAATATCTCTTAACACATTAATTATCTATTTCCTATTAGATGATACATATATATATATATGTGTGTGTGTATGGATGTATACATACGTACATATATAAATAAATATAACTATGAGAATATACAAAGACGTTGTACGTAAGTACGTACGTATACGTACTTATTTACGTATGTACATACGTTAGATAATAAGGAACGTTAGGAAATCTCTTTGACGAAAACGTAATAGATATTATAAATCGTTTTTATTCTTACTTCGAATCGTCAAAGGATAGTTCAACGATATTAATCCTTATGATACCGAACGTTAAGGTTATAATAATAAACAGCAACGTTTATCTCCTCTATCGTATTATATTATTATTATTTATTAATTATTATTTATTATTATTATTACTATTATTGTTGTTGTTGTTATTGTTATTATTATAATTATTATTGTCGTTGTTCGGTCTATCTTCGTAATTTACTTTCACAAATCGGTTGTATTTTCTCAA
This sequence comes from Dolichovespula sylvestris, assembly GCA_918808275.2. Taxonomy (NCBI): domain Eukaryota; kingdom Metazoa; phylum Arthropoda; class Insecta; order Hymenoptera; family Vespidae; genus Dolichovespula; species Dolichovespula sylvestris. Next base: position 3,050,385 of record OU964980.1, read on the forward strand.
AGACACAAAACAAAAAGTACGTCCGACTTTACTCGAACTACTAACGAGGTAAACAAAAATAACGTCAAATTTCAAAAAACTGCTGACGTATGCATACGTAGGATACGTATATATTATACATACATACGTACGCGTGAAACATATATAGATATATATATATATATATATATCACATTTATATCGCATTTTTTTTCGTCATCCCTGAAGTTAGTTGACAGGCGGATAAGAGGAAAAGAAAAAGAAAAAAAAAGAAAAATCAGAAAAACGGAACAAAAAACAAAAAAGTAAAAGTAATATCGAACGAGAAAGAAAACCAAAAAAAATATTGTTTAACGACCAATGGATTAATCCTAGTAATAAGATAACATGATCATGTGACTAAACATATTCGTTTCTATCGATTAATTACCTTTATATATAATGCATATATACGTATATATACACATACACATACACACTCATATATCTATGTATAAATAAATACATAAATAAATATATATATATATATATATATTACTACACATTAATATTCGAAAAGCCGCTACGTTCAATCGTTCGATTAACGTTACGAAGAATTTTCGAGGTTAGGTTTTAGCCGGTAGCCTACGAAGAGTAACACGTGCATACCTTAATGTACATCTACACACACATACACACACACACACACACTATACAAATGTATGAATATAATGCATATATATATACATACACATATATATATACACACACGCACAATATATATATATATATATCTAATAAGTTTTCAAATCACGTATATGAAAATATATTTCCATACTTACGAAAAAAGAGATCGATTTTCAGGACAGAGGATAACGCACTTAGAAACTTCTTTCTCTCTCTCTCTCTCTCTCTCTCTCTATCTGTATCTATCTCTATCTCTCTCTTTATCTTCTCTCTCTCCCTCTCTCTTTCTTTCTGTCTCTCTCTCTCTCTCTCTCTCTTTCTCACTGTATATGCCGGCACTTTGATCGACGGAAATAACAGAGAAGGTTCGGTCAACAACTTCGCGGATTCGTTGAGTGCGCGCGGCACGACGGATGATGCTCTCGCATACACATACACGCACGTTCTAATTCGTCTCCGTAGTCCGTCGGCCGTCTTCGTCCTCCTCGTAGCTACTGCCGCCACCGTCGACACCGATCAGACTTCGACGATACTCGCGAATACTCGGTAAGCTTCGGCTCAGTACCGTGACGTCGTTCGTTAGCACCCTTCCCCTCCACTATCAGGTATGTATGATTACCGCCGTTCCTATACTAACGAGTGACTTCTTTTATTTTCTTTTTTTTTTCTTTTTCCTTGCGAGACGTTAAAGGAAGAGAGAAGAGAGGATAAACGAATGCATTTATTGTCGGATAAAATTAATCGACAATGACCGTTCATAACGGATCAATCTTGTCTTTTCATTGTTCTATCATTATCATTAACATTATTATTATGATTATTATTATTATTATTATTAAGCATTTTTAACGAACTCACCGACAATATGAAATAAATTATTACTATCTCCATTATATTATTATTATTATTATTATTATTATTATTTTCTATCGTCCTCTATCCTTTTCTAGACTGTAGAAAGAAATTTATACTTATCGCCATCAATAAATTTATTCTTTCTATCATCTTAATCGAATGTAATTATTGATGAATTTATTATTCATATCTCTACATACATACATACATACATACATACATATATATATATATATATATATATATATATATACACAAACGCATACGTATATATTATTGTTAGTTACAATGAAACTTGCGAAGAAAATGGTGCTAGACGATAATAAATATATATAATCTGTGTGTGCATGTACGTAAGTATATATGTATTAGCACGTTCGTCTATAATACATGGTTCTTATGGACCGTAGAAAATCTGAGAGCGTGATGACTTCATTCGATTCAATTACCGGCCTGCGAGTATGAGAGAGACAGACTGACAGACAGACAGACAGAGGAAGAGAGAGAGAGAGAGAGATAGTGAGAGAGAAAAAGGAAGTTCGATAAAACGAAGGGAGGAAGAATTCATTTGCTTTTTTATCACTCTCTCTCTCTCTCTCTCTCACTCCTTCTATCATTCTCTATGTCATTCTCTCTCTCTGTACCTTTCTTACGAAGAGGATTGAGAGTGATACGAAAATGATCGACGAACGATTAATTTAATTTGCTCGCTATCTTCTCTCTCTCTCTCTCTCTCTCTCTCTCTCTCTCTCTCTCTCTCTCTCTCTTGTTATATATACATATATATAGACAATCTCTTTCATGATGTGTAGAAAGCAATCTGATGATGGTGTAGCGGGTTCGCAATGGAATTTTATTCGAAGCTCCGTTAGTTTGGAATACCACCGAGGCGATAATTCGATCCCTATAGAGAAAGAGAGAGAGAGAGAGAGAGAGAGAGACCAATCGAGAAATTCGATTGTGTCTGGCTTCAAGGACGTTTCATTGAGATTGCGTTAGCGTGACGATTTAACGCTTGATCGGCTGGACCACCGTCTACTACTTTTGCTCTCTTCGTCTCTCTCTCTCTCTCTCTCTTTCTCTCTCTCTATCTATCTATCTATCTATCTCTATCCCTCTCTTTCTCTCTTGATAAAGCTTTCTACTACTAGATGTAAGATTGAAGGAGACAGAAAGAGAGATAGATAGATAGATAAACAGATAGAGAGAGAGAAAGAGAGAGAGAGAGAGAGAGAGAAAGAGAATTTGTAACATGGCAAGCATTAAAACGATATTATCGTTTTAAACGTATCTTTTGAAATCCACGAAGAATTTTTGTTTGTTGAACGCGCCAAAAGTGTCCTCCGTCCTTTAGGAATTTTTACCTGGTCCATCCGCCGCGCCATTCACGTATATACATTCATATAAATTACGTATTTATATGGCCAGTTCGAGAATATCACGTAAGCCTTAATGATTTTTTAATGATCCCGATATATAAATTTGTCTCTCCTTTCCGATGACGTCCTTCTACTCGTCGCTTTTCTTTTTTTCTTCCTTTTTTCTTTGTTTTATATATTATATATTATATATATATATATATTATTATAATTAATTATTATTTATATATTATATATATATTATATATATATATATATTATTATAATTAATTATTTATTATATATATTATATATATAATATAATATATATATATATATCATATTCATTTTGTAATTTTCATTTTCTCCATATGTACATACAATCCCGTTGTAAATTATCGTCGAAGAAAAATTTTACAACGACGATTGATCCCATTCTATCAATGATATCAAAAATTGGAATATAATAATTAGAATTATAATACGTACATATCTATACGTGTCTGTGTGTGTGTGTGTGTAAGTACATGGTGGAGATTAAAAAGTTTCTAACATGGGTCAAAAGTTATTAGACGGTTAAAAAAAAAAAAAAAAGAAAGAAAAAAAAAGAAACGATTAGACCCATTTGTCCAGACATATCTTGCTAAATAAGGGAGGTGATAGGAGGAAGAAGCCAGAGTGGAGGTTGTAGGAGAACCAAAAAAAAAAAAAATAAAATAAAATAAATAAAAATTAATAAATAAATAAATAAAAATTACGACAGAAAAATATCGACGAAAGTTCGATCGACTTTTATGATCCCTTTGAAACATTTCACCTGATATTTCACAATAACGTGTGTACGTCATTTTTTTTTTTCATTTATGTATTCTTTTTTTTTTTTTTTTGTCACACCGTTGTAACCACAGTTTGCCAGCTGTTACTTAACGCGCCTACTTAACCCGACCCATTTCGAGTATAAGCGATTAATTTTTCAAGAAGAGACACTCAGTTAATGCTACCACATCTCTCTCTCTCTCTCTCTCTCTCTTTCTCTATCATTTACTCTTGATGGCGGCTCATCGAAGAATAACCATCCGTATGGAAGATCATCGATTATGTATATTCAATAACGAAAGAATGCCACTAAGAGGCAATTAATTGAATGATTCATTAAGCGATTAATAAATACGATGTAATCAATTATATAATTAAATTTATTTCATTTATTCTATTCCGATCAATTTCGATCCATTCTCTCTGTCTCACACACACTCCCTCTCTCTCTCTATCTCTTTCTTTCCGATTACAAATATAAAACTATTGCAAGTGATAAAAAGAAAACAAAAAGAATAGGAAATAAAAATATATATCCAACGATTTAAACTCATTAATTATAATTGTTAATATTATCTACGTAATATAAATGATGCGATGAAACGAAATAATAATAATAATAATAATAAAAAAAAAAAAAAGAAAAGAAATAAAAAGAAAGAAAGAAAAAAGAAAAAAAGAAAAATGAGCAAGATATAAAGTAGGACGATAAGTTGATTAATGAAATAAATTAGATTAATTGGATGAATATTACACACACACACACACACACATACATTAAAGAAAAATATATAAAATAAAAAATTAGAATAATTATTAGAATAATTATTAGAATAAATATCTATATACGTATATATGTATTACGATCGCTATCGACGATAGAGATATTCGCGGCTCCACATTCACCCACACGCAAAAAAAAAAAAATTTCAAAATTAAATCTTCAAATAAAATTAAAAGAAAAAAAAAGAAAAAAAAAGATATAGATAAATAAGTAACCAAATAAATCATCAAATCGAAAGTATTAAATAGTATCCAAACAAAAAAAATCACACAGGCGCGCGCGCGCGCGCACACACACAGATATATATATATATATACATTCAAGAAAAATATATAAAATAAAAAATTAGAATAATTATTAGAATAAATATCTATATACGTATATATTTATTACGATCGGTATCGACGATAGAGATATTCGCGGCTCCACATTCACCCTCCCCCTCCCCCCACACACATATATACAAAACACATAAATACTAATAACATATATAACCCGATCGAAAGAGAGAGAGAGAGAGAGAGAGAGAGATAGAGAGAGAGAACATAACAAACGGGTTTCCCTTTCGCGCGTGCTCGCGCGTTCGGCGAGAGTAAGAGTAATCTTGCAACTTTCATTTATTCTCGTACTTCTGGGGAGGGGGGAGGGTAGGGGGCGGGGGTAGGGGCCCCTCGTGATGTCATAAATATAACTCCGTATCGTAATCCGTCCTGGCTTGCTGGCAACCGTATTCTCATGGTGAAAGGTTTCGATCGAGAAAAGAGGTTAATATCGCGAGAAACGAGTACTTATGGTACGTATGTACTACCGACAGTGTATACATATATATATATATATATATATAAGAGTTCTAAAACTTTCAATTAAAATATCTCGCCGCTAACTCTCACTATCTATCTATCTATCTATCTATCTATCTATCTATTTATCTATCTATCTCTATTTATCTCACTCTATCTCTCTCTCTCTCTCTTTCTCGGTCTTGGTGTAATTCAATTATATTATTATAACGAAGAAGAGTTAACTCACGTATTATTTATATATAACAAGTAAGTGAAAGAGAGAGTGAGTGAGCGAGTGAGAGAGAGAGAGAGAGAGAGAGAGAGAGAGAGAATCGTGAAAGTTTCAATCGAACGAATTACATAAGAATTTTCATCATCGAATGAATTCAAGAAGAGAAATCACTCATGTGTACATCGCGTGTGTATGTTCAACGCGTGTGTGTGTGTGTGTGTGTGTGTCTATCGTACGTACATACGTTTATGCACGTTCCTCTTTTCTTTTCTTCTTTCTTTTTTTTCATTTTCTCTCTCTCTTTCTCTTTCTCTCTTTTCTTTTTTTTTTTTTTCTTTTTTTTTATTGTTTTGTCCGACCAATTTTCTCAACTTCCACGTTTTCCACTTCCTAGAAAGAGAAATTTAGATCTCATAGGGATTGGTTGGTTGTATCATCGAATTCAAATTTCTCAACCCAACTGCTATTACTCTTAACGCGTTTCTTCTCTCAACGCCGATGATATTAGATATTAATGCGGACATAATAATATCGATTTCATGAATATTATAATATATTTAGATACGTACGTAGCGAGAGGATTCGTTTCTAAAGTTTCGATTTGTCGTTTAATTCCTTTCTTTATCTCTTTCTTTGAGAAATATTCATTGAATTTTTCTTTTCTTTCCTTTTCCCTCTCTATCTATTTATTTATTTATTTATTTATTTATTTATTTATTTATTTGAAGAAAGTTAAACGAAAGAGAAGATGGGGAAGGAAGAAAATAAAAGGGACGACGAACGAGAAGTGTCATGAGCATCGTACTTTTGGTTCTATCATTTTCTTTTCCGACAATAAAAAAAAAAAAAAAATAATAAAAAAAAGAAAATGGGAAAAAATCAAAGAAAAAAAAAAAAGAGAGAAAGAGACAGAAACAGTCCCTTGAGAAAAATTGTAATCCGATTGATTGAGAGTAAGGGGGGAAGAGAGAAAATAAACAAATAAAAAAAAAAATAAAAAAAATAAAAAAATAAAAAAATAAAAAAATAAAAATGAAAGAAAGGAAAAACTCGTAGCTATAGGAACTTCAATTTCAAGTTGCAGGCTTCACTGTGTGTATATATATATATATATATATTATGTTGAGTCGTTAAAAGGATCAAGTTTGTAACTCGACAAACGTGTTGAAGAATCACCAGGAATTACGTTGATCGAGTTAATCCGCTTTTGCGAAGGGCAACACACTCTCTCTCTCTCTCTCTCTCTCTCTCACTCTCTCTCAACTTTGTGACTCCGCCTGTAAAACTTTAATTAGCGAACGATAATTGAGAGAAGAGGATTCGAAGGTTCTAACTAAGAAGAGGATCTCGTTCTTTCTTTCTTTTCTTTTTTCCTTCTTCTTTTTTTTTTTTTTAAATTTACTCCTTTTTTTTTCCCCCCAATAAAAAGCAGAAGAACTTTCGCAATGAACTTCCGTGTTGGTCGTTGAAAAGTATTTTTCACGACGAAGAAGGGGAAGATAATTAGATAGATAGTTAGATAGTTGGTTAGATAGATAGATAGATAGATAGATAGATAGATAGATAAATTTGATTTCATTTTCACCAATCGGAACGAGTAAGTACGATAATACTCCAATAACGTTTCCTCCCTTAAATTTTCGATTTTTTTACGACTCCTTTCGATTCGATTCTATTCGATACGACGCGATGGAAGGAACGAAACGAGATCGAAGAAAAAAAAATAAAAAAAAAATAAATAAATAAATAAATAAATAAATAAATAATTTTTGTTTGGCAGTGGGATGTTCCTTTTTTTTTTCCTTTCTTTCTTTCTTTCTTCATTTCTTCTTCTTCTTTTAAAAATCATTTTTCTCGGCACGATCGCGATCGAACTATCGCGAATTCGCAATTATTCGTCGATTGCAATTTTAAAATTACACGCGTCCATATAACTGGACTTCGCTCGTATTTATTCTTACGATTAGTTCCCTATAAAAAAAAAAAAAAAAAAAAAAGAGAGAGAAATAAATAAACGAACGAACGAACGATCTCGATTTGATTAACGCGAGGAATATATATATACTTTCTCTTGGCACGTTTTGCTCGGATTAGGTTCTTTTTTTCCTCTTTTCTGTTCTATTTATTTATTCTTTTTTTTTTTTTTCTTTTCTTTCGTTACTTCCTTACTTCCTCGGGAGACACCTGACAGAGATATCCTATGTATATAAATCCTCCTCCCCCGCATGCAGCGAGCATTAAAACTTTCACCTTGAAACTTGTACGCTCGAAATTCTAGATTTAAAACTTGTCCCCATGTATATCGAGTTTGTCGTTGATAACGTTTTTTTTTTTTTTTTTTTTTTATATTATTATTATTATCATCTCTTCCGCGAATCGAACTTTTGTGGTTAGATATATAATAAAATATATACATGATAAAATATATACGTAATAATAATAATAATAATAATAATAATAATAATAATAATAATAATAATAATAATAATATTTGATAATATAATGAATAATAATAATAATAAAGGTAAAAAAAAGTCGATATCAAAAGTCGATCGACATCAAAGTTTCAAAGTTAACAATTATTTCTTTCATTTTCTTTTCTTTTTTTTTTTTTTTTTTTTTCTTTTAAATCGAACGAAAGAAAATTTTATCGTCGTATCGAAGAAAATTCAATTCAATAGATTTACGAATTAATCGGCGACGACGTTGGATATCACTTCTTTTCCATTCATTTATTTATTTATTCATTTATTCGTACATTTATCACATTTTATTTTATTTTATTTTATTTTATTTTATTCCCATTATCCTTTTCCGGAGATCGCGACGGAAACGAATTGAATACGATCGATCCGATTTCGTTAGGGGGGAGAAGAAAAAAAAAAAGAAAAAGAAAATAAAAAGTAAACAATAACAAATAAAGAATAAAAACAAAAGTCAATCTAATTTCGCTTAACAACGATTTATTTTCCAATTTTTTTTTTTTTCTTTTTTCCCCTACGATAAATTAAGTTAACACGTGCGTGTGCGAACGTAAGAAATTAAATTGTCTCGAAATTTCGCGGATTAGGTGGATCGGTAAGAAACGATGGATGATAAGAGAGAGAGAGAGAGAGAGAGAGAGAGAGAGAGAGAAGGGGGGATAAAGAAGAAGAGGGAGGGATTGGAGAAGGGAGAGGATGGTAGAAGAGGGGGTAAAGCGATAATGACGGTACGGGAGGAAAGAGGTGGGAGGGGATGCGATCGAGGTAACGATCTTTCGACGAAACTTTCGCGAAATGTTTCGACGCGAGTTTGATTGCGTAAAGAGGAGGATGACGAGGAGGAGGAGGAGGAGGAGGAGGAGGAGAAGAAGAAGGATGAGGAGGAGGAGGAGGAGGAGGAGGAGGAGGAACGTGGTGAACGTTCTTCCTCGATGATATCGGCTTTGAAATCATCGTTCGAATACGGCAAAACGATTTCCTCGTGACTACGCCAAAAGGATTTCACCTCTTGGCGGAAGGAGGAAAACAAAAAAAGAGAAATGAAAAAAAAAAGAAGAAGAAGAAGAAGAAGAAGAAGAAGACGAAGAGAAAATAATCATCCCGCGTTTTGTACGCCCGATGCGATACGCTACACTTTCATCAACGTCGTCCAAACGATTTCATCCTCATTTCTTTCTTATTACTTTTGTTGTTACTTTTTTTTTTTTTTTTTTTTTTTACATTTTTCCTTTACTTATTCATTTATTTTTAAATTTAAATTCCAAAGAATTCAAATTTGAAAAGTGGACAACGGTCGCGAGAGGTATAGGGAAAGTTCGGTATGTACGTTTGATTCGACGTATTAATCGATTTGATTAAGCAATTAATTTTGTTTGAGAGAGGAAGAAAAATAAGAAAGAAAATAAATGATGAGACAGAGAGAGAGAGAGAGAGAGAGAGAGAGAGAGAGAGAGAGAGAGAGAGAGAGGGAGGGAGAGAGAGTAATTATAAAGAAACGAGGAGTGGTACAAACACACTCGAAATATTTTCTCCCTTCTATCTTTTTTTTTTTTTTCACTTTACTTTCTTTCCTCTCTCTCTCTCTCTCTCTCTCTCTCTCTCTCTCTCTCTCTCTCTCTGTCTGTCTCTCTATTATTTTAAATATCTTTCTCTCTTTTTATCAAAGCGAAAAGAAAAGCCTCCAGAAAGGAGAACCGTCCTCCTTTTTTCCTTTCCGTCTTCCTCCTCCTTCACCTCCTCCTTCACCTCCTCCTCTTCATCCTCATCCTCTTCTTATTCTGCTTTCGCCTAACTTTTTTCATTTTTTTCCTTTTTTTTTTCCCCTCTTCACACATAAACGCACACAAAAATTCCTACACATGCACACATATTTATATTATATTATATATATATATATATATATATATATATATATATATATATATAAATACATACATACACACACAAATACACAGACACATACTTTGAGAAACGAGTTCGAGGATTCGTATGTTCGACGTTCCGTCGAGCGAAAGCTGGAAGAAGGATCCAAGTAGACGAGGAGAGCAACCGGTGGTTTGTAAACGAGCAACTCACGACTACTACTTCTTCTTTTTTTAATCTCTCTCTCTCTCTCTCCTTCTTCCACCTCCTCCACCATCTCCTCCTCTTCATCCTCCTTCTCTGTGTATACCTCTCTGTGTATATCTCTTTCTCTTTCTCTCTTTGTGTCTGAGTCTCTCCATGTGTACCTCTGTGTTTATTTGTGTGTGTGTGTGTGTGTGTGTGTTTTTGTGATCGTACGCGCGCCACATATACCCTTTTCTGTCAAAGGAATTCATCTTGCCAATGTTTGATTGCACTCGAGGAACATCGAGAAAAGCATTCTCGATCTATCAACGTCTTATTCCTCGACGATATTATCTATCTCGGCGAGTTGATTATTGCAAGGGAAAAAAAAAGAAAAAAAAAAAAGAGAGAAGAAAAAAGAAAGAAAGAAAGAAAGAATGGAAAAATAAAAAGGAGTAGGAAAGTGAAGAAAGAAAGAATGAGAGAGAGAGAAAGGAAAAATGAGAGGAAAGTAAAAAAAAGCGAAATAAACTCGTAGTTAATAATAGGAAACTTTTCTTTCCTTTACCTTTTTTTTTCCTTTGCTTTCTTTCTTTCTTTCTTTATTTATTTTTTTTTTCTTTTTTTTTATTATCTATACCTATTTATTTCTTTTTTTAGACACCTAAGATCCCGAATAATAAGAACTCGACCTTTCATTTATTTATTTATTTATTTATTTATTTATTTATTTATTTATTTATTTATTTTTTTTTGTTATTTCTGTCCTTACCTTTCTCCCCCTTTCGATAATTTTTTTTTCATTATTTTTCTTTTCTTTTCTTTTCTTTTTTTTTTGGATCTTTTTTGAAGAGAAACGATTCAGTGAATAAATTGATACAGGGGAAGACAATTTTTTTGTTATGTTCGTTAAAATTTGTAACAAAAAGAAAAAAGAAAAAAAAGAAAAGAGAGAGATAGACAGAGAGAGAGAGAGAGAGAGAGAAATAGAGAAAGAAGGAAAGAGTGAAAGAAAGATAGAAACGAAAATGTATGTAGGAAAAATAAATGGGGAAGATGGTATATAACGCAAATGGATAGATATTTTGATATTTGAAAGAAATAATATAATTACTAATGAAGTATAGATTATTAGAAAAATCTTTAAATTTAATTCAACATACATTCACACGTACACACGTACACGTATAATCTCAGCAAAGTTAAATTGCTTATGAAGGGAAAAAAAAAGGAAAAAAAAAAAAAAAAAAAAAAAAAAAAAAAGAAGAAGAAGAAAATAAGAAGATGAAGATGAAGATGAAGATGAAGATTTTCTGAGAACTTATGCTTCTGATTCAACGGGTATAATCTTTCGCCGTCACTAAAAAAAAACTCTCTCTCAACGACACCGATAAAACAAGAGGACAAAAATTTATAAATCATCATAAAAATCGAATTTAGTATCCACACGAACGTTCTCCTCACGAACCGAATTCTTTCCTTTCGTTTCTCCAATGTTCTCTTTTTTTTTGTTTTTTTTTTTTTTTTTTTATTTTTCGAACGAGGAGAATTGGTTGTGGCGGTGTTGTATCGAACGACGGTGTAAAACGATCTTAGTAATTTTTTTTTTTTACACGATCTAGGAACTTTTGCCTTGCGTAATATCTTCCTTCCTTCTTTCTCTCTTTCCTTTTCTTTCTTATATTTCTTTCGTAAGGATAGACGCGTTGTAAACGATTAGCGTATTATTATCTCGTTATTACATAAAACAGATCGGACATATTTTTCTACGATAGTCTGTATATTAGAACGAGACAGAGACAGATAGAGATAGAGATAGAGATAAAGATAAAGAGATAGAGAGAGAGAGAGAGAGAGAGAGAGAGAGAAACTCGCGATCACTGTGCGGGAGGGTGGGAGGAGGGGGTCCAATTAGTTCGAAGCTCGTTTAATTCAAAATGCATTGAGCGTTGAGATAGGCCAGGCTACGGGGATGTAGATATCGTTGGCAATCCTCTTTAATAATTCACGACGCTCGATTGGAAAGCCCGCCAAGCGTTTCTGGTTCTATTCACCTATTTGAATAACTCGAGTAGCAGTAGGAGCACTAGTATTACCACCACCCCACCATCACTACCAACATCATTGCTATCACTATCACTTATGCTGCCGTTGCTCTTATTGTTGTTGTTGTTGTTGTTGTTGTTGTTGTTGGTGGTGGTGGTGGTGCTTGCTATCACTATTACCACTTAACGTTATGCTATTATTATTTTTTAATGAGGTACTATTATTTTTCACTGCCGCTAGCACGTATATAACTACGTTTACCCATTGCAACGTATACGAGTTTAATTTTATAACGAGAAACGAAAGAAACGAATGAAAGAAACGGAAGAAAGTTTCATCCTCTTGGAATCATTGATAATAATACTTTCGTGGGCGAACGTCGTGCGGTACGTTATTAACGACACACCCGTTTTGTACGAGCGTCATACGGCTAACGAAAACGGAACACGAATTAACCCTTTCACTGTATTCCCTCGCTTTTATCTTTTCTTTTTATTTTCCCCCCTCACCCATTTTATTCCTTCCTTTTCCTTTTGATTTCTCACGCGTAAGCATTTATTCAATCTCGAATCGCTAATTCAGAGGTTAACGCGTTTTATCTTTCGGGCTGATTGAATATACCATTAAGTATAGTATATTAGTATATTGTAATATATTGATATACAGGGTGTTTCAGCTGAAGGGGGCCGTCTAAATATTTCTTTTTTTCTTGTTCCTTCTTTTTCTTACTCTCGAATTGGTTTAAAAAGAGTTATGTTATGAATAGTTTATATATATAAATATATATATATATATATGTAATAGTATAACGTTATGTATGTTATAGACGGCCTACCTTAGTTGAAACACCCTGTATATCGTATTGTAGCGGTCGCTGATAAAATTTGCCGATTCGTAAAGCCTAAGATGATTATTTTCCCCGGAGATTTCGATTTTACTTTTATTATATACTTATCGAAATGGAGGAGAAAAAGAGAAAGGAAGAAAGAGTGAAGAAATGAAAGACTAAAAAGTTATTTGAAATACGTTTGAATTGAAAGGGAACTCTTAATGTTACAACTCGAACGAACGTACTGTTTCGAAACGAACGCGTTCGAATAAACGTTAAATGTTCATTGAAATTAATCGATTATTGAAGATAATGATTGATCATAGAATACGACTTATACACTTTATAATGATTAATGCAACATATAAATACATCATACGATTGATACAAATTAATGCAATTACAAAAATTCTCATTCCTTTCTATACTTTTGCTTTTCCTTTTTCTTTTCCTTTTGGCACGAGATCGTCGTAACCCCACGAAAACGAATAATAGCGACGCGTGCGATGCGTTCCGTGGAATTCTTTAATGAAAAAAAAAATAAATAAATAAATAAATAAATAAATAAATAAATAAATGAATGAATAAATAAATGAATAAATAAAAATAAAAACAAAAACAAGAATACGAATTAAAAAAAAAAAAAAAAAAGAAGTCCCTTCGCAAGCAAACCCCCGACAAAGGAACCGGTGCGCGCGTTGAAAGGAAAAATAAAATAAAATAAATAAAAAAAAAAAAAAAAAAACAAAAAATTAAAAAGAAATGATAAAAACATCGTTGGAAAAATGAAAAAGAAAAAAAAAATAGAAAAACAAAAATCCGACGATAATTCTTCAATTAATTATCCAACGTTCCCGACGTAGCTTTACGAGAAAAAATATTCCGCTTCGATTTTCGTTACGACGTATGTACATACGTACACACACACACACACGCGCGCGCGCGCGCGTATATATATATATACACACATACATACGCGTTGTTGTACATACAAAAAAAAAAAGAAAAAGGAAAAAACAAAAAAAAAAAAAAGAAAATGTTTCTCGCCCAATTCTCGGCGGGAGAGGCTCGGTGCGAAGGTAAATACGAAATTGAAAAGGGCGAGAGAGGGTGTGGGGGATGGAGCGAGGGGGGGGCGTGTTTTCTTACCCCCTCCTTCGAGGACATTTTTGGTGTAACGCGTTAAACGCGTACATCTTTACTCGTAGATTAAAAAACGGTTTCGTACAACATGATATACGAGAAGGACCGACCATATACGGGTGGGGGGAGGGGAGTGGGAGTGGGGTGTGTGTGGTGGTGGGGGTGGGGGTGGGAGGGGAGGGCCCAACAATAATACGAAGTTAGGCAGGTCCCCATAATATCGTCTTCAGAGTCCGGAGGTCTCCGCGTTCCTCGACCAAAAAAGACAGAGATAGAGGGGAGAGAGAGAGAGAGAGAGAGAGAGAGAGAGAGAGAGAGAGAGAGAGAGAGCAAGGAGAGTAGTACCCAAGAAAGAGATAGAAAGAGATAGAAGGAGAGGCCTCGAGTTCGTGGAAATCTTGAACGACCGAGCCAAAGGGATCCTTCCAGTGAACCTTCCTTCTCCTCCTTCTCCTCCTCCTCATCCTCTTCTTCTTCTTCTTCTTCTTCTTCCTCATTCTGACCTCTTCGTCCTTCTCTTCGTCTTTATCTCCTTTCTCTTTCCAAGCCTCTGATAGCCCTCTTCTCTCCTCTTCCCTCTCACTCACTCGTTCCTACTTCTTCCGGAGCAGTTCAGAACGAGACACGATCCTTTCTCTTTCTCTCTCTCTCTCTCTCTCTCTCTCTCTCTCTCTCTCTCTCTCTCTCTTTCTCTTGCTCTCTGTCCCTCTCTCTTTTTCCACTTACAAACGAGAGCCGCAACACGACTGCATCCTCAACTGCAACGAGCGGTGGTTAACTACGGTGCAACTTAATGGAAACTCGTTGTGTCGCGTTAAAAATGAATATTATCTATATTATATATATATATATCTGTACCAATAGATCTAATGATTTTTAATCATTATATATATATAAATTTCATTGTATTAATAAATATAATAAAATTGATGTATATATATATATATATATATATATATATATATATATATATATATATACACACACTATATATTATTTTTTTTATAATTTAAAATAGAGCAATATCATAATGATTTTGTAAAAATTGAAATAGTATTAATAAATATAATAATATTGATGCATATATATATATATATATATATATATATATATATATACATATATATAAATTTTTTATAATTTAAAATAAAGTAATATCATAATGATTAAAAATCATTAGACATATTAGTACGGTATATCTCTTTCTTCTTGAAAAATAGAGAGAGAGAGAGAGAGAGAGAGAGGTTTCGATCTATGATATTCCGATCTCTACGTAAAAATCAATAATAAAAAAAATCAACAATACGCATTCCACGTACGATGTATCGATATTGATCGTCTTATTCGAAATTCAATTTTATTACGTCCCTTAGGACTTTCGATAGCGACGAAAAAAAGAAAAAAAAAAAAAAAGAAAAAAAGAGAGAAAGAGGAAGAAAAAGATAAAATAGAGAACGAGGAAAAAAAGAACGGAAACGAAAACGAAAGAGAGAAAAATGCAAAACTCGTTCCACTTTAATACATCGTCGCGTAATTAGATTTGCCTGTACGATTGGAATTATACGAGTTAAAATTCGACGTACTGTTTGATACAAACGTATTATCGATTAACGATCAAGGACGATATTTAACGATCGTTGGATCGACGTAGTCTCGTTGGAAAAAGGAAATATATTACGATGACCCACAACACCCCCATCCCCATCCCAATCCCCATCCCCCTTTAACCACCAATTCCCATCTCCATCCCCTTGGAAAATTCTCCCGCAAATATTTTTTTTCCGATCGTTCGGTTCGCCGTCCCTTTTTTTTTCTTTTTTATTTTCTCTCTCTCTCTCTCTCTCTCTCTCTCTCTATATATATATATATATATATATATATATATATATATATATATATCTTGGTTATTGTTGTAGGTCAGTAACCAAGTTGGAGAGACCCTTGGAATTGCTTGGGCCGAACTTGGAAATTCCTTAGATTCCGTCGTGAAGACAGAAGATCATTGTAATCCCTCTTAAAAGAAAGAAAGAAAGAAAGAAAAGAGAGAGAGAGAAAGAGAATTAGAGAGTTAGAGAAAGAGAGAGAGAGAGAGAGAGAACATAAGGTACGTCCTCTTGGCATTCCACTTCTTCGTACCTTTCTTTTCTTGGCTTCGACGATAACTAAAAAGAGAAAGAAATAAAGAAAGAAAAAGAGAGAGAGAGAGAGAGAGAGAGAGAGAAGGATGAAGAGGGTAAGGAGAGAAAAGGACGAGGAAGGAAGAGAAACAGGCAAGCTAAGGCACGGAGCAGGTAAACCAGTTCCTTCGCGTTTACAACGCGGAACCCTTAGACTTTGGTTTTTCAAAAAGAAAGAAAGAGAAAGAGAGAGAGTACCCTTCGACAGGGATTCCCATGCTGATCTAACAGATCTCTGACGGTCCTCGTTTCTATACCTAACGGTCCTTCTATTGTCAGCATTGGGACTCTGAACCTTCTTTCTTCTTCCTTCTCCTTATTCTTATTCTTATTCCTCACAGAGATATCTAAAGGTAGTCCTTGTATATATATATATATATATATATATATATATATATATATATATGTATGTATGTATGTATGTATGTATGTATGTATGTGTGTACGCGTGCCAAGTATATATATATATATTTCTTATTTTTAATCCCTCCCAATAGCCAGTTCTCTTATCAAGTTAACAAGACCATAAAAATATGGTGTACGAAAGAATATCTCGATCTAACGATCGATCACGATCGATCACTTATCAGATTTCGCTCTCAAACTTAATATCAAGTAAATACAACGATTTGTTCCCACATCAGGATTCCTCGTTCCATCCTTCCTTCCTTTCACCATTCAATCGAATTTAAAGATGGTTGGGTAGGTGGTTGGATGGATGGATGGATGGATGGGAGTTTCTCTCTCTCTCTCTCACTCTCTTTCTTTGTTTTCTAATCCAGGATGGAATAGGAATGGATATGGTAAGTCTTGGTTGGTCTCTAATCTATCTGAAACGACCGAATACGGTATTAAGCCGCTCTATCACATATATTGCATCGTATACAGGGTGTTTCGGTTAAAGGACACCCCCTGATTTTCTTCGTCCTCTTCTTTTCCTTCTTTTCCTTTTTTTACGACACGACAAACTCTTTCATGGGATACTTTCGAACGGTTCAAAAAGATTTACGTTACGAATAGTTTATGTTATATATTATTATTATATATGTATATAATGGTATAACGTTATACTTGTTAATATACCGTCTCCATTAACTGAAACACCCTCTGTATATATGTATTATACGTATACATGCGGACTAGTTTTAAATCACAATAGATTATACGGATAATGACACGCCATAGTTTTATCGTCGCATCTTATATATCGCGTTAAATCGCATAACTAATTTGTCCGTTAATGTCGATTGCCACACATCTTCTCTTCTCATTCCTTTGTATTTCTCATTTTTTTATTCATTTATTTTTCTCACCTTTTTACGTTCGTTCCCCCTTTTTTCTCCCCCCTCTTTATTTTGTTTCATTTGGTTCATTTATTCGTTCCTTTCTTTCTATATATATATATATATATATATATATATATATATATATATATATATATATATATTTTTTTTTTTTTCGTCTATTCGTTCCTCTTCTTTTTTGCCTCTTTCAATTATTCGTTCATTCCTCTTTTTCTTTTCATTTACATTCATCTATTCGTTCTCTTTTCTCCCTCCACCCCTCCGCCCCGCTTCTTTATCAATTTTTCCACGGGAAAAGGGCCTAACTAACGTGATATCCATGATTGCGAGGGGCTGGGGAGGAGAGGAGAGGGATGGGTCGTCGTCGTCTCGTAGAGAGAGAGAGAGAGAGAGAGAAGAAAGAAAACGAATAATAAAAATAATGAAAGAAAGAAAGAAAGTAGGGAAAACACGGACTATGGGATTGAACGTATGGACGAATGGATGGGGGTGGGAGGAGACAGGAGGTTTGAGAAACTGACGGTGAAAAGACAAAAAAAAAAGGAAAAATATTCGTTCGAAAATATGTGGGTGGCTTCAAACCATGACGATGGGTCCTCTCTCTCCTTTTTTTTTTTTTTTTTTTTACTACGGTCGAAGCTCCTATTACCGTAGAAATTCGAAACCCTAAACTTATGATATCGGAGCCGATCTCCTGTTGTCAATCGAGAGGGAGAGATAGAGATAGATAGATAGATAGATAGAGAGAGAGAGAAAGGAAGAGAAAGGACGGTGTGGGATCGGGGGAGGGGGTGGTGGTTAGACGACTATGACACCTAACTATATGCGTGATCGAACGCGTCTAACAGCTGACGTCTTGTTCAAAAAAAAAAAAAAAAAATAAAAAAAAATAAAAAAAAGAATCTCCGTTTCATTCGATTACATGTTGATTCTTATTACGATATATCTGTCTCTTGAATTCAATTTTCGTCTGATTGATATATATATATATATATATATATATATATATATATATATATGATCTTGATTTTCTCTTTTTATTTTCTTTTTATTCGTTTTTTTTTTTATCTTTTCTGCATTTGCTTAAGAAAAGAAAAAAAAAATATATATATATATATATATATATATATATATATACGCGTGTTTGTGTGTGGTTTTCGATAACAGCTGATATCCGTCGGAAAAATATAAACTTCTTCGATTCTTTTTTTTTTTCTTTTTTTTTTTTAAGAGAGGGAGAGAGAGAAAGAGAATTCACATTTTTATAATTTCCTAGAAAAATCGAAAATATTTACTCTCCCGACGGATCGTTAATCATGAATTTTAATCTTTTCTCTCCGTTCGCTCGTGCAAAATACACAAAAAAGAAAAAAAAAAAACGAGAAAAAAGAAACAAGATAAAAAAAGAAAAAGAAACATACATAAATATACATATTATTTTTTCGAAGAGAAGCCGATAAACATCGACAAAAATTAAATTCCTTTGATTTACAGAACAGAAAAGACAACAAAAAAAAATAAATAAATAAATAAAAAAAAAAAATACACATGTAATTTTCAACGAAAAAAAAAAGAAAGAAAAAAGAAGGAAAAAACCGAATTCTTTCGATCCTTCGCCAAATGAATTTTGTTCGTATGAAAATTTCATTTAGAAAAAAAAAAAAAAGAAAAAAAAAACAAAAAAAAAGAAACAAGAAGTAAAAAAGAAATTCGACTCTGGCCTCTGTCGTGTAAAACAATATCACAATATTAATTTCGATCCTAATCATTAACGAAAGTCGAGATAAGATAATTCGTACACATACACGTACATATCTACTTAACGTGATATATAATCCGTCGGAATAAAAATTTGCACTTATCTATTGTTCGCGGCAATCTTGGATTTCTTTTTTTTCTTTCTTTCTTTTTTTTTTTGTTTCTTTTTTTAAAGGGAGAACGAAACTAATCCAGCGGCCATGTTTACGGCGGCGTTCAGCTTTCTCTCTCTCTCTCTCTCTCTCTCTCTCTCTCCCTATCTCTCTCTAAAATGCTGCTAATGGTAATTACAACGCATTAAAATTGGATTATGGGGACTTAAGCTCCACCGTATAATGGTACCCCCCCCCTTCCTCCTCCTCTCCTCGTTCGCAACGGCTCTTAATACGCGATCGCTTGGCCAAAACCATCGTACGTATAATTCAAGTTACTCTCTATAGCTAAAGTTTATGATCATACCAAATTCCGATAATCGATATTTTAATATCGATTTTATCTTCCCATGATAATTCCCTTCCGCGTTATTTCGAATAACAACAACACCAACACTTACACCAACAACAACAACAACAACAACAACAACAACAACGACGAAACTCGATCATTTCTGATATACGTTCGAAGAAATTTAACAAGAAAAATATTTTTCTATCGTTGCACAAGTTGATTGTTAATTATATTAATTAAAAACATAAATAAATAAATGAGTAAATAAAAACTGCATAGTACGAAACAAACGTATGATATCATAAATCGTCGGATTGATGTTAATTCAATTGGTATGATTAATAATTAATACGAGAAATAAAAAAAAAAAGAAAACATAATATACAGATAAAGTATAAATCGTTAAATCCTTTAATCGATGCATAAGAAGTAATTGAATTATTGATTACAAATTAATAATAATAATGATAATAATAATAATAATAATAATAATAATAATAATAATAATAATAATAATAATAACAACGATAAAAATTAAAAAAGAAAAGTAAGAAGAAAAAAAAAGGAAACGTAACGTCTTGAAATATTTGCCGAAAAGGATGATAAATCGAATTAATTATCTATCGTTAATTATCTCATCGAATAATTAAATAACAATAAATGTAAGACGTGTAATTGGATGAATCAAAGAAACATTGTTAAAAAAAGTATAAAATATACATACAATATACATATATATATATATACGTGTGTATATGTAATTTTCAATTTATCTAATCTTTTGAAAATTCACAAGCACACATAAATTGAAACCTCCAAAGATATTTCAAATTTAATCCATAAAGGATACGAGACCTATGATTTTATTAAATAAATACTTCTCTCTCTCTCTCTCTCTCTCTCTCTCTCTCTCTCTCTCTCTCTCTCTCTCTCTCTCTCTCTCTCTCTCTCTCTCTCTCTCTCTCTCTTTCAAACACACACACACACACACACGCGCGGGCGCGCTCACTCTCGTTTCGTATTTACCTACGTACATAGTATAATACATACATAGTATTGTGTGTATGTGTGTGTGTTCACTCAACTTCGAACATAATTTATTCGATCTACTACGAACGACCAGTCAGAAAATTGAATTCCAAAGGATCTTCCTACTCGTATGAATGTCGAAATCGAATTGTTTGCGTCTATCACGGTTCTTCGTTCTGCTCTCGTTATTCGTCTCGAATCGAATATGTGTGTGTGTGTGTGTGTGTGCGTGCGCGTTTGTGCTTCATAAAGATATAAGGAAGAAAAATTAAAAGAAATAAAAATAAAAAAGGAAGACAGAAAAAAGAAAAGATGATGAAATACGAAAGCGAGAAACTGGAGAGAGAGAGAGAGAGAAAGAGAGAGAGAATAAAAGTAGATTAATTTATATATATATATGTATATTTTATGATAATGTAATTATTATGAAATGATAATAAAAATTTCTGATATATAAAGAAAAGAGAATCATATTTTTTGTTTTGTTTTATGTTTCATAATCATTCATAATGAAATCATAGATGAAGCACACGAGGGATAATTTAAAAAATAAGAAAATAATTATAAAAGAATGAAAATAATATATATATAATATATATATATTATTTATATCTATACGAAGTAGAAGAATTGAATATTTGTTTATCGAGAGTCCCATATATATAAATTGATTTGTATGCGTATTGAATTTAATGCGATATTAATTATATATATGCGCATTGAATTTTTATACGAATCGCTTTTTGTATGTGTATTGAATTGTATATGATTCGAATTGAGTATATGTGTATTGAACTGCATACGAATTGATTGTATGAGTACTGAACTGCATATGAATTAAATATACAACGTAGTGAGAAACTAAAAATAAAAAAGATATATATATATATATATATATATGTTATAAATGTATTAAAAATATAGAAATATAAATTAATCTTCCATAAATTATTTACAAATAAAAAAAAAACACGCACGCACACACAATGGCTTCATCAGAAAAAGTCAGAGCCATCTTGCTTTAAAAAGAAATAAAAATAAATAAACAAATGAAGCGTTACACATACATCCACGCACGCAAATGCGCGTCCACACACACACATGTACACGTACATTAAACTGTGTTACCATATACGCATAAATATTTCAATATTCTCGAAATTTACGTACGCATATATTATCCATACATACTCATATACACCCATATATATACATAAGTACGTACAGAGAGAGAGAGAGAGAGAGAGAGAGAGAGAGAGAGAGAGAGAGAGAGAGAGAGAGAGAGAGAGATGCACATACATTCATACATTATACGTATGCAAGCATACACGAGAGCTCTAACAGTCTCGTTGATGGCACCAACACATTCTTCTTCTCACGAATACGAGCGAACCACGCATCATGGTTGTTGGCCATAGTCGTTGCATATGGTGATGTCCTTGTTCGTAAAATGCATCTCATGTTTATATGCATTTACCGATGTGCAAACGCACATACGTATACACGCATGCACACACTGTATAGATACACATACACACACATATATACATTTATATACATATGTATGTATGAACGTATACTTACATATATGTACATGCGTGAGACTATTGATGCAACGTCACACACACACACACATATCCTTTAAGAGGTACCCGTTCTGGATGTTTATTTATCCAATTGGATGATTCTAACCACGAGCATTAAAGTCGTGCAACCAAACGAGGGAACGTATCGACCATTTATTACGTGTCGGAAGAGACTATCGATATATATATATATATATATATATATATATATATATATATATATATATCGAAACACGATTTGTCGTTTTACTTACCACCACCTACACGTATGCACGTACTCCTTCATGGAGATTCATACCTCATTAAATCGATAATTTCAATATAATTGTAATAATCGCCCATTTTCGTAAGAAAAAAAAAAGCAAAAAAAAAATATATATATATATATATATATATATTACGTATTATACGATACACCTTTTTATTACATTACCCGTTCATCGTTATACCGTATCTCATTTTTTACTCCTTATTATATCCTAATCAAAATTTTCAAAAAGAAAAAAAAAAATAATAATAATAATAATTTTCAAACGTGCTCGAGAGGTAATATAATAATCTTCGACTCATTAATGGATCCATTTCTCATGAAATTGTTCCCCAACTCATGGGATTGGGAATATATAACGCCATATCGTGGACGTGTAACAAATACATGAATGGGGAAAGGGTGTGGGAGGGGAGGGACGTGCGACATGTCATGGGACGAGGAAATGTCGAAATCAAGGTGGCGTTGGTTTCGAATATTCCATAGAGGGTACATAACAAGGGGGACTGCATGTAGCATCTTCGTCTATATATGTGTATATATATATATATATATATATATATATATATATATATATGGGTGTATATGTACTTAGAAAGGGAATGAATTATTATCGGTAATTTATGCACCGGAGAAATTTCCGCAATGCGGTTTCAACGTCCTACGAAGTTGCATCGTCGATGCATCACGTGTCATTCTCTCTCTCTCTCTCTCTCTCTAACTATATATATATATATATATATATATATATATATATATATATATATATATATGAATATGTATATATCTATCTCTATTTTGAATATCTAAGATACACACACGCCCTTCCCTTTCACGTCACAGATTATAATTAGATATCTCGTTCGGTATAATACAATTCTCGAGAATTTTTCTTTTTTCTTTTCTTTTTTTTTTTTCTTTTACAAATTTCTCCATCTTACCCCGTCGTCCAATGTGATTTTATACACATTAATTTTAATATCGATCGTCGCGTTCCAAACGATTCATAGAGAATTCGTCGCATGTCACAATGATACGAAACATTCGATTGGAATCGAATGCCGATATAATGGGCGAATATAAAAATTTGTATACCGATTTTAAATCGTAATTTTCTTTTCCTCTTCTCTTCCAAGAACGAGAAGAAAGAGAAGAAAAAAAAAAAAAAAAAAAGAACGCATCGTTCGTGTTTCATCGACACTTGAAAATCTTCTTCTTTTTTTTTTTTTCTCTTTTTAACAATAGTAATTTCGTTTGCAGTTAAAAAAAAAAAGAAAAATAAATAAATGAGTAAATAAATAAAAGAGACACTGGACTCGTAGCTTTACGATCTCTCATGAATAAGACAATTGACTCTTGTAATCATTTCGAGAACTTATGGCACACCCTGTAGTTGAGATCAATAGCGTTTTAATAATAATACACGTTAAAGTGTACGTACACGTATGCGCTTCTTGTGTATTCAACGACAACCACGTAGGTATTCTACTAAAAACGGAATGTTTTGTGAGTTGTGTAGCATTAAAACCGCCGTGTCAGCTTCTGCCGTTGGCCGTTGCATTTGCAGTTGCATTCGCAGTTGCAGTTGCAGTTGCCAGGATCCTACAAGTGGTTGACCGTGGCCGCGACATAGCGGCTAAATGCACACGGCCAGAAGTGAATCGAATGAGGGGAAAAAGAGAAAAAGAGATGGACAAAGAGAGAGAGAGAGAGAGAGAGAGAGAGAGAGAGAAGGAGAGAGAGAGAGAGAGA
>OU964980.1:3077227-3084727 GCA_918808275.2 Dolichovespula sylvestris
ATAGAAAAGAATAAAAGGAAGAATAAGAATAAGAACTAAGGAATTCTCGATTAATCCTAAAGATAGTCGATTAATTAAATATACCTAATCTTTAACTGAGGATCTATGAGTGGATCGAGGATCGTAAATATAAGTACAGTAACATAAATATATTAGCGACTAGTATAGATCCTTTAGTGATCTTTATCGGTTCGCACACGTGTTGTTAATGTTCGAGGTTAAATATATATATATATATATATATATATATATATATATATATATGTATATACATATATACATATTATATATGTAAAACGAAAAATGAAGAAAGGAGATTGTAAGAGGAAGGGAGAGAGAGAGAGAGAAAGAATGATCTAAGAGAGACGAAGAAGAGTAAGATCGGTACCACACATGGAAGAGAGAAACGCATCGAGTGCAACGTTAATGACATCATCGAGTTGCACGTGCACCATCTGCGGTACACCTGCACTTCCCTCTTATCGGTGCACACAACGTGTTTACATCGAATCGCGAACGTATAAAAAGAAGAAGAAGAAGAAGAAGGACTTACACATATATAGATCACATAGATGTATTCCATCTGTGTCGTCTCTTCTTCTTTCTCTCTCTCTCTCTCTCTTAACACTCTTACAGTTGTCCTTTACGTTTAAACAGAGCTTTATAAACTCAACTCTAACCGCCGTTGAGTTCTAATATCGTTCAACGTTATCGTGACAATTCGTTTAATTATACTTTTTCCCCATTCAGGCTTTACGATTCCAAAAATATTTCGACGAATTAAAATCGATTATATATATATAAATATATATATATATATAAAATTTTTAAACGCAGATCTTCCTCAAATGTTTTCGCTATTTACGTGAGGATTTTTTGTTTTGCTCTACCATATTTATCAATTATGAAATATGTAAGTATTATCTGTATCTTTCAAATGTATTCATATTTTTTATCTCATACAAATCTTCTTTGATTGGATTGTATTAATATATCTATGTAAAGATTTTTATAGAATTATTTATTAATGATATGTATATTTGAATGTATGTATGTATGTATGTATGTATGTGTGTATGTATGTGTGTAGGTGCTTTGGAATGTGGGTAGACATCCTTTTTCTGTATGTATGTTTAAGTCTAATTTATTTCAATATATGATATTTTTATATATTGAGATCTTTGTGTATTTACTTATTTATAAATATATATATTTTTTACTTATTTATAAATATATATTTGTATCATACTTGTCTTATTGAAAGTGTATATATATTGTATGAATGTAAATATATATATCTTTTTTAATGTATAGTATTACTATAGTATTATTTAATGTATAGTATATTAGTTTATGTCTAATTTATTTCAACGTATGATATTTTTATATATTGAGATTATTGTGTATTTACTTATTTATAAATGTATATTTGTATTATTGTAAAAAATATATATATATATATATATATATTTATATCTATAGTATAAATGTGTGTGTGTGTGTGTGTATATATCTTTTTAATGTACAGTATTCATATTTATGTAAATTCTTTCTACGTTTATTTATAAATATGTATATCTGTATTATCCAACGTATGCACAATCGATTCAATCTAAATCTTCTTAAATATATTTACAAACACATCCTTGCATTATTGATAGTAATTACACTCGAATGCGTCATAAATCTTCTTCAACGAGTGATGTTAACACGCATGTAGATTTTTGTCTACCTACTTGTCAACAAATGTTTCTTCCACCGTTCAAGTACGCGTATATCAATGTATCAAGACGTCCTGGTCCAATGTACTTCTCCGTACATCCTAAAAAATGTCTGATCATTTTAAATCTATGACATTTATATGTATGTATATTCTTGTGCGCTTATTTATGAAAGCAACAGATACAATTATATTTCTTGAATGTATTATATTTCTCTATATGTGGTCATTTGTATATCTACTTATTTACAAACTAATATTTGTATTACTGAAACTATATACATTTGAACGACTAGCATTTAGATATTTTTTTAATGTATGATACTGTTGTACGCGACAATTTTTATATAGTTATTTATAAATGTATGGTTATATCATTGAATGCATTTGGATCTTTTGGAATGAATGGTATTTATGTAAGTAGTGATTTTTTTTATAAAAAAGAAATATATACATATATTAAAATGTATTTATGTATATTTAAATATATCTTTCTGAATATACTGTAAGTCTATATATACATACATACATAAATACATATATATATATATATATATATACACGTATGGTATTCTCATATGTAATTCTATAAACAAGATGATAAATATTTCGCAATTCGTAAATAACGTTTTCTTGACGCGATAATTGAAACTTTCAATAAGACCTTTCTCGTAGATTATGCAAATATCACCATTTGTTTATTTTTATTTATGCACATGTACATATATATATACATATATATATATATACATATATATATATATATATATATATATATATATTTATTTATTTGTTTGTTTGTTTACGTACACGTATATTACCTTGACATCATTCGCGAGGAACAAAATGCAAAAGGCTTTTGATCCTCTCTTTATTTGTTATCGTGAATTAAAAAACGGCTTTCGTTAGTATTCACGCAAATGAAAAAAATAACAAAAGAGAAAGAGAGAAAGAGAGGGAACGAACGAAAAATTTTTTAATGAAAAAAAAAAGAAGAATTCGCAACAATATATCTCTCTCTCTCTCTCTCTCTCTCTCTCTTTTTCTCGAAATTTATGCATTATTACGAAAGCATAATTATGCGATAACACGAAAAAATACGGAAGGTTAGCTTTATTAAACTCGATATAAACTTTGTAAATCAAAAGTTCTCCAACATAATTACGATATAATCAATTACTCTACCTCCTCCTCTTCCTACTCCTCCTCGAGGTCATTTTAGGTTAGCCATTAAGTTCGCTCCGGCAAAACTTCCGACTTTTTTCTTCGTTCGTGCAACAGACACGTTTAAACAAGCTTTATTCATATACGTACGTCATCGATCGAGGAACAACACAATTTTCAGGAATTACAAACAAAAATATCAATCAACGATTATTTACATTCCGAACGTTATCTATCTCTCTCTCTCTCTCTTTCTCTTCATTTTGTTATTTCGATTGTAAAACTACAAGGCAGGGTTCGTTAAAATTACACGTATAAGTATGGCATATAATGAACCGTCGGATAAAGAACTAAAAAAAAAAAACAAAAAGATTGTAATCCATTTTTAATATCAACTTAAGAACTTTCAATCCGCCCTATATTTACTTCCTACGAACTTTTTTCTTTACGAACTTCTATCTTTCTCCCTCCCTATCTCTCTCTCTCTCTCTCTCTCTCTCTCTCTCTCTCTCTCTCGTACTATTTTCTTACCAGTAGATCATATCGATCGAATCGATAAAACGTGAATGCTTTTATTTATTAAAATTATTTCGTTTCCGAAGTTGAAACGTTTTATATAGAATTCTTAGGAAGAATTGCCTTTTTCCTCGTGAATCGAAAGTTATTCTTTCGTGCTTTGGTTATCTTCGCGATTTGGGTCAACGATAGTATATATTCATAGGTTAGAAACTGCGTACGAATAAACTTTAAGCTTCAATACATATATATACACATAAGTATATATATATGTTACTTAACACATTAAAATATACATATATGCATGTATAAATACATACGGATGGATGTGCATATGTATATATATTTACACGATAATATACGATTCCTCTGTACGTTTTTTTTCTTCGTCTTTAAATTTCCTCTCACTTTTAACATCCTATATCTAATATATATATATATATATTTACGCATATATACGGAATACGTAAATTATTATATTTTCATGTCGTTTAGATAAAACAAAAAGAAAACTTATACGAACATATATATGAGAACAAAAAATTAACATACCCTTTTTCCACGCCTTCCTACGTCTCGTGTCACGTAATCTCCTATACTGAGAACATTCCGATAGCTATGATACGTAATTGTTATCAAGGTTAACGTTCGTCAGGACTCGTGAATTTACGGCAACAAACGAAGGTGAAGGACACTCGTTTAATCTCTCGTCGTTCATTCTCTCGCGAACTGTACGTAAGGAACTATACACACGTCTCTTGATTATAATATTTCACCTTTCTTTTTTAATTTTACGAATACGACAGGTCGCGTATTCTCTCACATTTTTTCCCACGTAGTTACGTACACTCACAAATACACAAGCACGCACGTATACACGTAAGTCCTTACGCGAACGAATTTTAGTTTTCCTTCGATCTCTACACTTTCGTTTATTTAATAAATCAACACGAGTTCGTTTCGAAGAAATGATATCTCGCGTGAAAATGAGAACGACGAAGATGAAGACGACGAAGAGGAGGAGGAAGAAGAAGAAGAAGAAGAGAAAAGAAAAAAAAAACTGTCCAAGGCCTTACCGTCATCGAACATCCTCCCCTGCGTCCCCCCTTGACCGTTACAAACATTTTATTCTCACGTACGACGAAATTTCTTCCCCCCCCAAACGAGTACGTACTCATTTAAATCGAGCGTCTTTGTGACATTTAATTAATTCTCGTCAGTTTCCGTCGTGGTTCTTTTTCTTCCTTTTATTTTTTTCGATTAAATATACGACGAATCGTATCGCGTTCAACGATTTCGTTATTACGTGCGTCGTTTGTAAAACGAAGAGGAAAACTGTTACTGCGCATGCGCGAGCCGTGTCACGTGACCGTATCTTCTCGTTTGGATCGCCATTTTGAATCGGCACGTCGAACGAGGTACATGGCGCTCTGTTTTCACGGGACCAACGCCGTTCTCCACCGTAATTACAGGTAATTAGACAATTATTTTCTAACATACGACAACGTCCGACTTGTCGATCGATATTTAATCACGTCCATTCTAACACCGCGTTATTTTCATCTGACGACACACACGCGCACGGGATTGATTCTCGTTAGTATGTTGAAATGGCGTTCTGTTCGGTGTTCGTTGCGTCGTACCCTGTTTTTTCCTTCTTTTCCCCTCTCTTTTATCTTTTCTTTTCGCGAAATTTTCTAATCGGATTTTTCGCGACACGAATTTCTCGTATTAATATCTATCTCATCCTTTTATACGTAACCTAACGGTATTGGATGATTCATTGAAATCGATCGAATTTTGTGTATCGTGTCGTGTATTATTTCATCTCTTTTTATATATATACATATATTTATACACACGTAGATACATACGTATAAATATATATATCTCTCTCTTGATTTCTCTTTCTTTTTATTTCTCTTATTAATACACATATAGGAACACAATTAGATACGTATATACACACATGCTTGCACATAGAGACATATATATGGTGTGTATATATATATATATACACACACACACATACATACAATCATACATACGTAATAATTTTCTTTCTTTTTCTTTTTTACTGAACACATAATCGTACACAAACATCCATTACATACGCGTCAAGAATTTGGTTCTTATGTAATACGATCTCGGATTTTGTTAATTTTCTTCAATAATTCGAGGAATCGAAAAAGTACAGCAAGTATATATATATGTATATAATATATATACACGTCATATACCAGTTTATTAACGTATTACGGATAGGTAAGAGATCTATCTCTCTTTAAAGAAATTAAACGAAAAATAAGAGAGAGAGAGAGAGAAAGAGAGAGAGAGATAATACTCGGAATGTAAATAACGTCGACTCATATTTTTGTTTGTAATTCCTGGAAATTATTCCTCGGTCAAGAACGTATATGCAACTTGTTGAGACGCGTTAGTAAAGTACAAGGAAAATATCGAAAGGTTTTTTGAAGGGCGAACGTTATTTCTTCCATCGACGCTTGGCTTTGACTTTTTAAAAGTCAACTTTCTACGACGTACCTACATGGTGGTACGTATTTACTCGCATATATAAAGTACTATATAATTTACATTATACATTACATACATAAGTACAATATAATATATAATATATATAATGTACGTGATATAAGAGATAATTTTTGTCATTGAAACGATACAAATGTTCGATCGTAACATTAAAAACAAATATATATATATATATATATATATATATATATATATATATATATATATATATTATAAATATAATAAACTTGAAAATATAAAATATATAATATATAATAAACTTTACAAATTATACAGACATCATATATTCGTATATAATGAACTTTATTTAATTCAATTTAAAAAAAAATAAAAAGAAAATGTTTACCTGTTCACACGCAATTATTACTTCGATACCATTTAACCGAATAGAATAAAATAAAATAAAATAAAATGAAAAATAAAAAAGAAAATAAAGAAACAAAAAAGAACTTATTTTACATAATAATATTAAATACAATAAATTTTTGAATATATAAGAGATAAATTTCGAAATATACGCGTATATATGAAATGCGTTTTGTTTATAATAATAAAAAGAAAAAAAAGAAAATTAAATACCCCGTGTTATCAGACGTTTAGAAATAATTAATAATAAAAAAAATTCGCTACGCAATTTATCCCTAATATTATATTATATAGAATGGGTTAATGTTTGTTTTTTTTTTTTTTTTATGGACGAATTTTCTATTCGATCGCTTTCGGAATATCCCACATGTATATTCATTAAACGCGTCCGATTAAATACGTAATTATTAATTTCTCGTGGGTCATAAAAACGTTGGAACCGTTTACGTTTTACGAGATCCAATGAGATCGATATTAATCGTGATCTATCTAAATTCAATCAATGTAATATCGTAGTGTTATCTCAATATAATAATACTCGTATTTCGATAGATTTTTTTTAAACAATAAAAATAGACAATAATTTAGTCGATAATTTTTCTCTTTCTTTTTGGTTTTCAATACAAATTATATTCGTATTCTTCGTCTTAAAATATTAATAAACCTGGATTAATAAACTTATCAAAGAATGCCTCGATCGCGTCGAGTGAATCATTATTTGCGATAACTCATATCTAATATTCTTCTAATATAAAATTATTGAATAATAATAATAATAATAATAATAATAATTATCTCGTTCGTTGTAATCTCAAATTAATTATTCACTCGTAAGAATATTCGATCTTACTTTCATTCCCTTACGTATAATTATGAACGTCGATATAATATTCGAACGAAAAAATTAATGATAACATAATAATCGAAGTAACCTATCATCGGTCGATTGATCGATCGATCGGTCGATTGGTTACGCGTTTATCTTCAAACATTATTGTTAATCATCGTAGTTTCATTTATATACGCGCTGATTTTACATAGAATAAACTAAACTCTCTCTTTTCAACATATCGTTGTCTCTAGCCCGAAGCGATATATATATATATATATATATATATATATATATATATATATATATATATACGTTACGTTTATCGTATAATGCGTGCATATGATGGGAC
>OU964980.1:3087227-3102227 GCA_918808275.2 Dolichovespula sylvestris
GCTGCCTTAGCGATAACCTACATTCGATGTAACATGAAGTGGAATGCGATTTGAAGGTACCTAAGAAAAAGAGAGAAAGAGAGAGAGAGAATTTGTGTGCGTGCGTGCAAGCGCGTGAGAGAGAGAGAGAGAGAGATAAGAATGATTTGCGTATGCAGCACCGATCGAAATCGTTGAATTAAAAAAAAAAAAAAAAAAAAAAAAAAATAAAATTAAAAAAGAAAAAGGCAAAAAAAAAATACGTCTAATACTGAGAAACTTCACGAACGTGATCGCAATTTGAAGTCGTCGAACGAACATGAAATTTATCTTTCGGTATCGGAAAAAAAAATTCGATTGAGATAGTTGGCGAGGAAGGGGAGGAGAATGTAGAAACTTTGTTCCAATTCGTTTTTTTTCTTTTTTTTTTTTTTTTTTTTTTACAAGTCTTTCTTTTTTTTCATTCATTCATTCATTCATTCGTTCGTTCATTTATTTATTTGTTTATTTATTTCGACAAAATTTTTGAGACTTTTACGTCGGGTGTAGTAATTTTTATCTTCCTATTTTTTATTTGTTC
Source organism: Dolichovespula sylvestris (assembly GCA_918808275.2). Lineage (NCBI taxonomy): Eukaryota > Metazoa > Arthropoda > Insecta > Hymenoptera > Vespidae > Dolichovespula > Dolichovespula sylvestris. Next base: position 3,087,787 of record OU964980.1, read on the forward strand.
TTGTTCGTTTTGACAATCTATTGGAATTATTTATTTTTGCTATGAAATTTTTTTTATTCTCTCTTTCTTTTTTCATCTTTCCTCTTTTTTCTTTTTTTTTGGTTTCGTTCGTTGGATTAATAATCGTGTTTGGTAAAAACAATTTTTATAACAAATTCTTTTCGAGGAAACAGAAAAAAGTTACCAAAATATATATATGTATATATATATTAAAAAATAAAAAAATAAATTACTGAACATATTTTTCCAACAACAACAACAACAACAACAATAATCACAACAAAAAAGATATATATATATATATATATATATATATATATATGTTCGTGTCCATTGAATTTTATGTTCTGGTAGAATGGCCGAAGCGTGTAAAAGGGAAATCTTATTACGAGTTGGTCCATCGTGGTAATGTAACCTCGAGAGATGAGACTCTTTCAATGAGAATGAGAGAGAAGGAAGATATTACTCTTCTCTCTCTCTCTCTCTCTCTCCTTTTCTCTCTCTCTTTCTTTTATGGTTGCAGGTATGCCTCTTGCGTGACATGATTCATCCGACTTTCATGAGAAAATGCAATTTTTACGGGGTAGAAAGAGCCAGTCGCTACCTTATGTCACGCGTTCTAACGGGCACTATTACGAACGTCCAGTAGACGTTCCTGAGACAAAGAATATATATATATATATATATATATATATATATATATATATTCTTAACTTATTTCTATACTCTCGTCGCCATATTCATCATCTTGCGAAATTGTATTCGGATGGGATCGAAGTTATTCAATTTCTCGAAGTAAGTTCTATCGGGCTTTAAGAATTTTTCAAAGTTTATCTTTCTCACGATTATCCCTTTCCTCCTCCTCCTCCTTCTTTTTCTTTTTTTTCTTTCGTTTTTTCTTTTCCTTTTTTTTTTTTTTTATTTAATTATTCCTATCTTTTCATCATATCACATCGAATTTCTCTTCGAATCGATTTTTTGTAGACGAGAAGTTTCGCAAGGAAGGATGAAAGATAGATAGATAGATAGATAGATAGATGTGTTTTTTTTTTTTATATATATATACCGTGACTATAAAAATGATCGTTTTATCTGTAATAATGGATATAGAAAGATTTTATACGAGGACGTGACGTCGAAAGTCGATAATAAGTTTAAATAATCTTCTCGAACAAGTCGATCCATCATTTTCGATGTGTGTGTGTGTGTGTGTACACATATTTTCATACTTATATCATTATAAAGTTAGACTTCGATAAGTTCAATTAATCTTTCAAAGAATAATAATCGGTTACGATTTGTTTTATATCATATACAATAATGATCCTTTTTTCCTTTGATATACATTTTTGTTCTAGAGACACGTGAAAAAAAAAAGAAAAAAGAAAACAAAATTAGAACGACGAAAGTGTTGGGATGGTTGAAGAGGGGTTGGGGTGGTGAATGAGATGGATATGGTGGAGAGTAATCCCATGGAAATAATCCGTATCCTATGGTTTTCCATTCCGGACGATAAAACGATGATCTAGATTTCATTATTTATTTTTCTATATTTTTATTTCAACTTATTTGTCTGTTCACTTATTTACATTTCTCTCTAATTACCCCGGTAACGCGCGAATCGACGAGAGATTCTTCTTTTTTTCTGTTTTTTTTTTTTTTTTTTTTTTTTCCTTCTTTTTCTTTTTATTCCGACAGACGTTCGTTCGTTCGTTCGTTCGTTCGTTCGTACGTACGTACGTACGTTCGTTTTTGTCTCGAACGTATTAAACACCGACTCGACTCGACTCAATCGCAATTTTACTCTCGTTAATCGCCTAATCGTCGTAATCTAGAATTAATAATGAAGCGAGATTCAAGAGTGCTTTAAAACGAACACGAACACACGCGCACATCACGAGTTAATAACGAGGAGGGATCGAAATAAACGCGCGACGTTAATCGTCAATGTTTCGCCACTTAATTCCGTTGGAAAATATAAAGAAAAAGAAAAATCAAAACAAAAACAAAAAAAAAAAAAAAAAGAGAGAGAAAAGGGAAAGACAGAAAGAAAGAAATGGAAGAAAGGAATGGAAAGAAATGGAATCCCCCTGTCTTTCCTTTTCATTTTCATTTTTTCCTTTTCTTTTCAATCAGAACCGCGTCGCGGTTCGTAAGAAATTGACCACCTTACGACGAGATCTCGTTTCGTGGATGAAAAAAAAAAAAAAAAAAAAAAAAAAACAAGAAAATATTCTCCTACCCCCCTTTCTTTTTTCCTTTTATCTTTTCCTATCGTTTCTTCCCTTTGCAAAATATAAAATGTCGATTTTCGTTTGGCAGAGAGCAGGGAAATCTTTCGGTAATGCGCGCCAATGGTTGGTTTGTTTGTTGGCTGGTTGGTTGGTTGGTTGGTTGGTTGGTTGGTTGGTTGGTTGGTTCTCTATTGGTTTGGCGAGTTATACGTGGTACGGATAAGCGAGCCCACGTAAATACCATATACATTACGTACACGTACAAATATATATATTTATATATATATATATATGTGTGTGTGTGTATGTATGTATGTATGTATGTATGTATGTATGTACAATACTAAGAATACTTACATACAAAAGAGTTAACATAAAAGAAGCAGACGTATAAGGCCGACTTTCTCCTTCGTTTCAAGCGAAGCCTGGAGATTACGCAAACCTTTCCCGTCGTTGTCTCGTTGAAAGTGCAGAGAGATAGAGAGACAGAGAGAGAGAGAGAGAGAGAGAGAGAGAGAGAGAGAGAGAGAGAGAGAGAGAGAGAGAGAGAGAGAGAGAGAGAAAGAGATCGCGTGTTCAAAAGCGAGTACACTATACCCCCACCCTTCCTCTCCTCTCGTTGTTACCAATTTACATAAATTCAAATCGTCCGATAGAATTTCCACGGAGTCCGAACTTGGTGAATATAATCCCGAAAAACGAACAAATCCACTCGTCAATTTCAACCATCGTACGTGCACACGTATCTCCATCACTGGTCTCATCTTTCGTCCGAGCAATAAAAAAACATCTCGCGGTTTGTGTGTGTGTGTGTGTGTATCTTTCGCTAATTAATCGATAAACTGTAATATATGCTTTTTACTTCCTTCTCTCTCTTTCTCTCTATTTATCTCTCACCGTCTCTCTGTCTTTTTTTATTCTTATTTTTTATTCGTTTTCTTCCCCCCCCCCCCACACTCGATTCAAGGACCGATCCAATTCTCACACAAATAAATAAATATTGTTTATCGAACAACGGTTGTTACTCTACTAATCGTAACGCTTTTTATTTTTTTACTTTTCTATCATTTCTTTCTTTCTTGTTCTTTTTTTTTTTCTTTTCTTTTCTTTTCCTTTTTTCTTTTGTCAATTTCGTTAAATTTTACTTCCGTCGTTTTCTTTTCGACTTAACTACCTCCATGCTTCTTTTTTCTTTTTATACGGTATGTCGAATAACAAAAAGGAAATTTAAAGAGAGAGAGAGAGACAGAGAGAGAGAGAGAGAGAGAGAGAGAGAGAGAGAGAGAGAGAGAGTGTGTTATATAAATATATCAATAGTTTTATGAAGTGTTCAGAGGCGTACGTACTCGATGCACCGAATGATTCAGCTTCGGTGCATCCGTTAACCGCAACGAACTTAGGAAAGGTGGGGGACGGGGGGACGGGGGTGGGGTGGGGCGGGGGAGGGCCAACTTGTAAACACAAAGTAGACCAAAAATAGGACAGACATATTTAATAATAACCCCGGCTTCGGACTTCTTCCAAACGTGTATTTTCGGCCGGATATATCGGGTTCGACGATGCTGGTTCGTGGTCGATGCTTTGGGAATAGCTAATCCACTTTCCAATAAACAAAACCTTTCACGAATTGATAATCTCTTCGCCAAGTTCATTCTCCGATCACTCTGTTACTCTGCGTCGTTAACCTCTTCCCCCCCCCTCCCCCCACCCATCCCCTCCGCCCTCATCCTCCTCCTCATTCTGTTCATCCTCCTTTACTTCCTTCCATCCACCCGTCACACCAACCACTCAACGAAGAAGAGGACCTTTTCATTTCTCACATAAAATTTGTCACCATTCAATGCGATCGACATTATCTACTTAGTTAGTTAGTTAGTTAGTTAATTAGTTAGTTGGTTAGTTACTCACTTACTTAGTTACTTACTTTACTTTACTTACTTATTTAACGACCAAGAGAAAGTACAACGAACACGTTTTCGTAATAATACGATGGATATATCTAATTTTTTTTTCTTTTTTTTTCTTTCTTTCTTTCTTTTTTTTCTTTTTTTTTTTTTTTTTTTTTGGTTGAACTCGTCTTTACTGCAATTAAACGGTAGGGACTTTCGACGAACTTCTTTTTTATCCGTTTTTCTCTTCTCTGTTCTTTTTCTTTTTTTTTTATTTTTTATTTTTTATTTTGGTTTTGTTTTCCAACCAGAAGAAAATAATACTTTCTTTCTCTCTTTTTTTTCTTTTTTCTTATTTTGCATTTTCTCTCAGATTTATGAACGATTGAAAAATTAACCGAAGGAAGTGTCCCTTAGGGGATTCATCGTTACGATTAATCGTTATCACGCGTAATTGATAAAATTTCAATAATACTAATCGTTGGTCGAGTATAACGAGGAAGAAATCGAGTCGATCGTTCGACCCAATCGCGTCCGACGATTCCACGATTAGAATAATATTCGATTATGTATCGATATAAGGATTTAAATATTTTTCGCGGTACGTAAATCTCACGCGATTTATGTGTACGCAAATATGCGCCCATACGTATACGTGCATTTATGCGAATGTATAGTTTTTTTTTTCTTTTTTTTTTTCTTCTTTTCATATCCACGTTATACTCGATATCACGTAATTGTGTTTTTGAGAAATATTTCTTTTTCATTACCGAAGCCTATAAAGAAAAATCGTCCTTTCTATTATACATATAAATATATTTATATATAAATACATATATATATATATATATATATATATATATATTTATTTATTCATTTTTAATTCAAGTTATACTCGATATCACGCAATTGTATTTTTAAGAAATATTTTTTTTCTCTTTTTTCTTTTTTGTCATTTCCGAAGACGCTAAAGAAAAACCTTACGCTTATATATATATATATATATATATATATATATATATATATATATATTTTTTTTTTTAGGAGGTCCTATAGATAAAGAAAAGAAAAATTATTATATTTTCTAAAAGTTCATTTTCATTTCATTTTGTTTAGTTTAGTTTAGTTTAGTCTACTTTAGTTTAGTTTAGTTTCGTTTCGTTTCTGCTTCCTTTCATTTCATTTCATTTCATTTCATTTCATTTCATTTCATTTCATTTCGTTCCGTTTCCTTTCGTTTCCTTTCGTTTCATTTCGTTTCGTTTCGTTTCGTTTCATTTCATTTCATTTCTTTTCTTTTCGTCTACATCGAGTTTCTATGAAAACAAAAGAACGTTTTCTCTAACAACTGGCGAAATCAATCCATCCTTTTTAACGATGGATTTCTCTCCGGACGTTTGATAACATTCTTAAAGGACGTACGTACGTACGTACGTATATAATCATCCCACCGTTTAGAAAAAGGAAAATGAAATTGGATAAAAAGGGATTGGTTATTGTTCGAAAGAGGTCTCTTGAGTTGACCTCGTTCCTTATTATTATTAAAATACGCTCGACCATCATTTTGTTTTGTTTTGTTTTCATATTCTGAATTAACAAAAAAATAAAAATAAATAAAAAAAAAAAAATAAAAAAAAATTAAAAAGAATAATAATCAAAGTAAATCAAAATTTTCCTAGTTATATATACATTGAAATGTAATAAGAAATTTTTTATTCACTTCATATGTAATTAATATTATATATATATATATATATATATATATAATTTTTATTAAATATATAATATTTATTAAATTTCTCAAGACTACTTAAATTAATATAGGATTTACATATATACATTAATATATCATCCAGATATTTGTATTATTATATTATCCAAATTTCTCTCACTTTGTCACATAATTTTTAAGTGTACATAATATATATATATATATATATATATATATATCTTATTCCCAGATACCACTTCGTCGACTAGTAGCAATTTCGTCAATTATTTAGGAAGAGAAACTCTGGAAAGTTTTAGCGGGTTAGCATAACAAGTCGATTCCTATGGAGTATGTACGAGGTTTACAACACACATCCATAAATGTTTCCTATCCTCTCTCTCTTCATGGCTTTGAAACTCCGGACGCTTAGCTCGCTTTGTGGTATATACGTATATCCATCTCTATCTCTATCCATCCACCTATTCATCTATCTATGTATATATGTATACGTATATAGAAGAGAGCGTCAGAGATCGTTAATATCTATTCATAAATGTCAAAGTCAACGAAAAGGCCTTTGATATTTGATTGGCTTTGACTATCGTATCCTTTCCCACCCCCCCCTTTTTTTTTTAATTACTATGTACGATTACTCGTAAATACGTTCATGATCATTGACAATGTTTCTTGTATGTAATCGTTGTCATTCGTTCCAATTTCCCTTTCCTCTCTCTCTCGCGATCGTATTATCGATGATATCTGATCGATTTGTACGCGGTAGAGAGAAACAAAAAAAAAAAGAAAGAAAAGAGAAGGAAAAATAAGTAAAAGGAGAAGAGTGAGAGAGAGAGGGGTGGGGAAGGAAAAGAGGAGGGGAGTGGAGGGGTGGGAAAGAAGAAACCGATATACGTACGATTGTTTTATCGATAACGTTTCTAATGGCAAAGGTATGATGATTATAACAAATTGTGTCGTTAACTCGGACAAATTATCGTTCGAGTTGTCGTCGTCGTCGTCGTCGTCGTTCTCGTAAATGAAAATTCCAATAATTTATTATCACTCTTTATCCCTTTATCTCTCTCTCTCTCTCTCTCTCTCTCTATCTCTCTGTCTTTCTCCATTTATCCGTCTATCTATCTATCTCTCTTTTACACTCGTCGTGTATGTACGTATGTATATACGTTCAATGGATAATATGTCTGTGCACATGTACGCGTGTTTTTGCGTTCGTGTGTATGTGTTTTTGTGTTTGTGTGCTTGTGCGCGGGCGCGTATAAATTTATATATCGTTCGAGAAACGGTATTTAATTCCATTCATGCGTAAGACAGATAGGAATTTACATCGATCTCCCCGATAGCTACGAATAATATGAGTCATAGATTCGAGTAATTAGATAATAAAAACCTGTCGATAGTGATATCATCTATATTCCTCTTGGAAGAAGAGATTTATTCGAGTCCCTACGGTTGATTTAAAAGAATAAAAAAAGAAAAATAAAAATTAATACTCGTGATAAGAGACATATAATATTAATAATGGACGCGCCTGTAGAAAAATAAAAGAAATATATAAATGTGTATGTACGTGGTATTATATTATATATAATATTAATGGAAAAGTTCGGAGAGATATGAACGTTATATTATCGAATGATATAATGTTATATACTCATCGGTTGATATTAATTACGTACGATATTGATTAACATTTTTTCTTTAAGAAACATTCATATTGTCCTTGATAAGGTAATATACATTTATATATATTATTTGTTTTAATATAATATATATATATATATATATATATATATATATATATACACATATATGTAAATATACATATTTGTATATATTCATATTGTCCTTAATAAGATAATATAAATTTATATATATTATTTATATTCATTATTCGTATTAACATTCTATATATGTATATATGTGTGTGTATGCATATACACATAAGTGAAGAAAATACTTGACACATGCACACACAGTCAATAGAGATTTATATATATATATATATATATATATATATATATATATATATATATATATATAGAGAGAGAGAGAGAGAGAGAGAGAAGGAGAAAAATAGAAAGAAATAGAAATAGAGAAGAAAGAAGAAGCGTTTCATTATCGTCCAGTCATGATCGTTTTACGTTTGGATTTTTACGAGTTAGCAACCTTTCGAGAAGGAATAGAGAGCTTTAGTATAATGCGCATGCGCAATTTAGTAGACCTCTAACACGGATATCGCTTACGGCCGAATATTGACGTGTCTTTAGCGATCCATGGGGTTAGCCAGCAGGTGGTAGATGGATAGAGTGTGTGAGAGAGAGAGAGAGAGAGAGAGAAGGAGAGAGAAAGGAGGCCTTGGCCTCGCTAAAGCTCACTCCTACTCTTCAAGAGAGCTAAGAGAATGGTGGAAGGGATGATGATGACGATGATGATGATGGTGGTGGTGGTGGTGGTGATGGTGGGGGGATGATGAGGATGATTGTGGTGGTGGTGGTTAAAACAAACTCATGGATGCCTGCGTTAAACCTTGATCCGATCCTCCTTTCCTATTGGACTCTCTATCAGAAATAAAAAGAGACATCAACAGAGAGAGAGAGAGAGAGAGAGGGGGGTGAACGGATAGATAGAGATAGAGATAGAAACGAAGAAAACGTTTGAGAGCATTTCCATCAAACGCGGCCCCAACAATATTTTTCTTTCTCCATTCTCATGAAAATAAAATGTATTAATTCGACGATTTTATAAACCTCATTTCGTTGTATCTTCGCGTCTTATAAGTCGACTCTTATAAAGAAAGTAAAAGGAGAAGAGAGAGAGAGAGAGAGAGAGAGAGTTAGAGTTAGAGAATTAGAGTTAGAATTAGAATTAGAGTAAGAGTAAGGGATGGAAACGTAGTAGGTAACTTACACTGTTTGCTCAAATTCGTTCGAGAGAGTTAGCTGTGGGGAAACTCACGGTGAAATTTACGGCCGTGCTTGAGTACTTAGCCAAGGGGCTCGCATTACCAAACAGACCGCATAATAATGCATACCACAATATGGCCAGCCTATCTTCCGTCTCTCTCTCTCTCTCTCTCTCTCTCTCTCTCTCGTTCTCTCTCTGTTCTACACACATGCACACAATGCCGCCTATATTCACTCTCTGGAGAATATGTCCTAATTTCGCCTGTCTCTCTCTCCTCGTTTCACGATGAACTTTTAAACAGTGGTATTCATTCGTGACACTTAGATTATTCGTTACGATCGAATTATTATATATAACGTACGAATTTGTTTTCATTCGTTCATTTTATTTTATTCGTTCGTTCATTCATTTTATTTTATTCGTTCGTTCGTTTATTTTATCTCATTCGTTCGTTCGTTCGTTCGTTCGTTCGTTCATTTATTTATTATCGTAAAACGGATAAATTTGATTCAATCATACATTTTCTTATTCATTCGTTCATTCTCTTATTCATTAGTAATACTTAGATTATTCGTTGGAACGGATTATTCGTTACGATCGAATTATTATAATACGAACGAGTTTATTTTCATTCATTCGTTCATTTTATTTTATTTTATTTTATTTTATTTTATTTTATTTATTCGTTCGTTCATTTATTTATTATCGTAAAACGGACAAATTTGATTCAATCGTTCATTTTCTTATTCATTCGTTCATTCTCTTATTCATTAATTGATTAATTCATTCATTCATTTATTATAAATTAACGGACAAATTTTATTCTATCGTTCATTTTCTTATTCATTCATTCTCTTATTAATTAATTAATTAATTAATTCATTCATTCATTCCTTATATTTATCGTCGTACGATTTCTTTACTTTTTGCAGTCTTTAATCGTCGATAATTATCGTTTAATATCCATCGGAACGTCTCGTGTCCTGAATGAAATTATAAAATGGAGAATAGAGAGGTTGAAATATATAGATTAAAAAGAAAGATAGAGACGGATAGACAGACAGACAGACAGAGACACAGAGATAGATAGAAAGAAAGAGAGAGAAAATACACGAAACTAATCCTACGTATATAATCACGATTTAGAAAGAGAGAGAGAGAGAGAGCGAGAGAGAGAGAGAAAAAGAAAAGAAAACGAAAAATAAAAATCCAATTCAAATAAAAATCCTCTTCCGTTAACTTTGATCCTTGCTTACTCGAATACCAATCGAAGTACGCACGAGACGAGATCGATCGAAGAGATATTTTTCGATAGAAATCGAACTAAATACTTGTTTCTATATCTTCCTATTCTTTCCACTCCCTCTCTCTCTCTCTCTCTCTCTCTCTCTCTCTCTCTCTCTCTCGCTATTACCTATCCACATTCCCAATAGTAACGAGCGTCCAATCCAAACTAATCCAATAGAGCACAAACACGCAACGTTGATTAAATTGCGTCCGATCGGCTCGCAAACACCGATTCGAACCGAAAGAACGATGGAGCCGTAGTTCTTTTCCCGTGGTTTCCCCCCCCCCTCCCTCCCTCTCTCTCTCTCTCTCTCTTCTTTTTTTCTCGTTTTTTCTCTCTCCTCGAATTTTAGGGGGAGAAAAAGAAATATGGTGAATTCGATGAGAATAAGTTGGGACCAAGGAAAAGAAAGAATGAAAGAAGAAAGAGAACGTTACAAGGGAGGGGTAAAGGAAAGAGGAGGAATTAAAAAAAAAAAAAAGAAAAAAAAAAGAAGAAGAAGAAAATGAAGTGCATTTAATTGCATTTTCGAAGACAATTTATTCAAATTCTTCCTCGAGTTGTTTCCTATGGTTTAGCGTCCTTGTTTTTCACGTCGAAAAATATTCCCCCCCCCCTCTCTCTCTCTCTCTTTTCGTTTGCTAACGTTAATTTTATTTTTCTCTCTATCACGTTGACGCGCGCACACGTACTAATGTACTACCTGCATACACGTAATTAATATATTCATGTAATTAATATACGTAATGCATTATGTAATATAATATTATTATATAATATAATAATATAATATGTTTATTAGGATATATAGTATACGTTATATAATGAACGTTATTAATCATAATGTTCATTAATTAATATATAAGAGTTTATATATATATATTTATATACATTTTTGTGTGTGTGTGTGTGTTTTTGTTTGTTTGTTTGTTTGTTTGTTAGAAATACACGTTGTACTATATAACTCTCTATACTCTTCTCTTTATCTCTCGTGGAGGAAGAAGAAAAGAAATAAAATAAGGAAAAAAAAAAAATGGAAGAAGACTTAAGTACACGAGAGCCTAATGGATTTAATTCCCCATGGAGACACCCATGGTATAACCCAGGGTTGCTTTTCAAAGGAAAGTATATTCCTCTCTCTCTCTCTCTCTCTCTCTCTCTCTCTCTCTCTTTCTTTCTTGAAGAGATCTACGGTCCGATTGAAAAGTGAATAAGTAAAATCGTGGGAAATATTCGAGAACGGGACGACGACCACCGACGTGGATGATTCTATTATAGATTTCCTAGAAAATAGGAGACGATTTTTTTTGTTTTTTTTTTTTCTTTTTTTCTTCACTCTCGTAGCGTCTCATAGTCAAACTCTCGTGGTTCCCTATCTCCTCATTTTCTTTTCTTTATTTTTCAACTTTTTTTCCCTCTCTTTCTTTCTTTTCTTTTTTTTTTCTTTTTTTTTTTTTTTTTTTTTTTTTTTTTTTAACGCATGTTGCCCGAAAAAAAAGAGGAATGCAGTTTCGCTCGTTCGTTTTTCAATAATGCGGATGAATGTTTAGAAATGCTCGGAGGGTTTTGTTTGTTGGTTTTTCTTTTTCTTTCTTTTTACTTTTTTTCTTTGGTAGAATCTTTTAATGATCGAAGAGAGAGAGAGAGAGAGGTACAGGGGTGATTATTATACGTGGCGATTAATTCGAAGTATCTTATATAATATTATTAAAATAATTGTTTCGACGAATGTAAAGCGTGTAACGTTGACTTATAAAATTTATCTTATCGAGATAATAATATTTTAAAAATTTCAAATAGCTATATATATATATATATATATATATAAATAAATAAATAATTTTCTTTAGTTAATATTTCTTGTGGTTAAATTGAAAAAGAAAAAGAAGAGGAAAGAAATCGTCACGCAAATTTTTAAATCGAACGATTGAATCAATGTCGTCGAGACAAAAAAAAATTGTATCTGCATAATAGAAAAGAAAAAAGGAAAGAGATTCAATAAAATGTAAAATCGATCGCCAACAACGATAACATATCTGTAACATTTTAGAGATGAGTCGCAGCGTATGTGTATATATATATATATATATAAAAGAAAAACCAAAAAGAACGAAAAATTAAAACAAAATAAACGAAAAAGAGAAACATCAGAGAAAAGTGTCCCCGCATATATTTCGTAAGTTCAATCCTCGATCCTTGAACTCGAACTCGAACTCGAATTCGATTCGAACCGAATCGAATATAATCGAACTCGAACTCGAATAGAATCGAATAGAATCGAAATGGTTTTCGAGTACGATTGGTGATAAATTGGAAAACTTTAGTCGAATTTGTACGATCCGTTTCGTACAAATTATCACGATTCGAGTTTAATCCTACGATGGAAATAGAATAAGCGTTGATTGAGTGTAAAAAGGGTTTGGGGGGGGGGGGTAGGGGTAGGAAGGGGCGGGGGGGTTGGTGAGAGTTGAGGAATAGAAGGAGGAGGATACGGCCGTTGATCGATAATCGATTTTCGTATTCGACGAAGTGATCTTCTTTTTCCTTTCTTGTTTTTTTTTTCTTTTTTTTTTTTTTTTTTTTGCTTTCGACTTAGAAACTATTCTAATTTGATCTAACGAGAGATAGATAGAGAGAGAGATAGAGAGAGAGAGAGAGAGAGAGAGTTAACGGAGTCGTTTTAAATGATTAAACAAAACGAGAAATCAACGATGGGACTATCGTTGTACGGAGGGAGGGGGGTGTCTGTCGTAGTTCTAGTAATTTCCCGTTAACAGTATAGCACATAATTACGTGTTAATGTAAGTTCGTGCGCGCGAGTGTGTGGCTGTGTGTGTGTGTGTGTGTGTGTACATCAGCTGTGAATGTGTGGGTGGGTATATGTCGTGTGTAGGTTTATATATTCGAGAGTTGGATCGAATTTTCCTACAGGAAGATTCTCTCTCTCTCTCTCTCTCTCTCTCTCTCTCTCTCTCTCTCTCTCTCTCTCTCACACTGTCGAATTTGAATTCGAAATACTGTGCTTACGAGTTTACCACAAATACGTAGATTTAATAAAGTTGAACTTGTTATCGTTGCAGTATTATTACTTTTCTATTTCTTTTCTCTCTCTCTCTCTCTCTCTCTCTGTCTGTCTCTTTTTTACATTTTCAATAACAATTAAGCGAATCCGAGTTAAGTTAACAACGTTAAGTGTTTACGTTAATTTTGGTCGAACGAACGATAAACGATCGATCCAATTTGCATATGCAGTCTATTAACGTGCGACGGAACGATTATGAATTGTTCTCCTTTCTTTTTTGTTTTTTCTTTTTGTTTTTTGTTTTTTATTCTCTTTTTTTTGGGGGGTTTCTCTTCGTGTTTCTTTCTCTCTCTCTCTCTTTTTTTTTTTTTTTTTTTTTGGTCATTTAATTCGTTCAAACAAACGAAGAGATATGCGTTTACGATCGAGACTTTTTTAATGGAGAGGTTCTTTTTTTTTTTTTGTTTTTTTTTTTAACGAAACGTAATTACGCATTTTCAAGGATTTAAATAACCAGGGAGAACGATTTATCGTTTCGTTTTATGACCCCAGAAAGAGAAAAAAATAAATAAAGTGAAACAAACAAAAAGAACAATGAGAATTTTAACGACAACGATTTTCCGCTTCGACGTTTCAACTTTTATTTGGCGCAAGTGGCGTACAATTCTTTTTCTTTTCTCTCCGTCGTTTCTTTTCTTTTTTTTTTGTTTTGTTTTGTTTTGTTTTAACTTTCTAAATAAGAAAGAAAGAGAGAGAGAGAGAGAGTGTAGTCGCTCGTTAAAAAAGACGTGAAATGAAGGAACACGTTGTGTTTGGTTGATCAAATGAGACGTTAAAAATGAGTTCTTACAGGATTTGCGAGAACATAGATACTTAAAATAAAATAAAAAAAAAAAAAAAAGGAAAGAAAAGAAAAAATAGGAAGAAAAGAAGGACAAACAAAAAAAAAAGATAGACAGAAAATAATAAAATAAAAAGAAGGAAATGAAATAAATGAACGAACGAACGAATCGTTCACGTGAATTTCTAAATTATCGTCCCTTCGATTTGATCGTTCGAAATAATCGAATATTAATCCGAATAATGCAAACAAACAAAAAAAAATATATATATATATAATGTGTGTGTGTGAGAGTAAGGAATGTATATAAATATCAATGTCGTGCATATACGTTTATACACAGATACACAGCAGGACATGTGTGTATATATATATATATATATATATATTTATATGTATATACACATACATACATACATACATACATACATACATACATACATACATACATACATACATACATACATACATACATACATACATACATACATACATACATACATACATACATTCATATATATGTATGTAGGTATA
>OU964980.1:3109727-3117227 GCA_918808275.2 Dolichovespula sylvestris
GCACGGTATTACATGGAAATCCGATTTGGTTCGATTTCTCTCTGCCAAAAGTGTCGTCCAACTTCCTCGTTCGTTCTTCTTCCCCCTCTCTCTCTCCCTCTCTCTATATATATATATCTTTCTGTCTGTCTCTCTCTCTTTCTTTCTCTGTCTCTCGCTATCCCTATATCTCTGTTTCTTTCTTTTTTTAATCTCTAGTTATTTATCTAAAGGAAATTTTGTATCTCTTTTTCACTCTCTCTCTCTCTCTCTCTCTCTCTCTTTATTTTTCTGTCTTTATTTCTCTATCTTCTCTCTCTCTCTCTCTCTCTCTCTCTCTCTCTCTCTCTCTCTCTCTCTCTCTCTCTCTCTCTCTCTCTCTCTCTCTCTCTCTTTATTGAATTTTATCGGCATGCACGATCACGTAAATAATCAAATAAAAAAAATATTATATATATATATATATATATATATATATATATATATATATTCTTCGAGAAATCTGAATGTCATGGTGAACGAATATAATTATACGATTCATGAATAATAAATGATATTCTAATCTCGATGAGGGATTAAAAGCGAAGTAATTTTTTTTTTTCTCCTTTCTCTTTTTCCTTGGTTTTTTTTTTTTAATAATAATAATAATATTACACGGACATGATGATAATAATAATAATAATAATAATATTGTAGTATAACAGTTCATAAATATGACGATGATTGTATTATTAACGTTGAACGAACAATGTTTTCTTTTATCTGTCTGCTTTTGATTGAAAGATAAATGAATGAATAATAATAATATTAATAATACTAATAATTAATAATAATGATAAAAGGCAAAAGAAAAGAGCAAATCAATCTTTGTTCCTTTCAAACAATATGCACGCGTTGTTTAGGATTGTATCGAGCGAATAAATTAAAAATAAAATCAACGAACGAAGGATTGTCTCGATGAGGGATGTTAGAAAAAAGAAAAAGAAAAAAGCAAAAAAAAAGAAAAAAGAAAAAAGAAAATTGATTAAGAAGTAGAAAAAGTAAACGAACGAATCACTTCGCGTCCCGAAAAGAGATATTCGATTCTCCGCGAGATAGTAAAAGGAGGAACAAAAAAAAAAATTAAATAAAATAAAAAAAAAAACATTAAATTAAATTAAATAAAAGAGGAACCTTGTCAAAGGAATCTAATTATTTCTACGAATAAATACACGAGTAAACGTAATTGAAATGTTGATTACATTTTTCATAGGTTATCGTATCTAATATCATAGATCCTACAGAGACGGAGTCAGGATTAAACAGAGATAGAGGGAGAGAGAGAGAGAGAGAGAGAGAGAGAGAGAGAGAGAGAGAGAGAGAGAGATTGGAAGAGAGATTGAAAAAGAGAGAGAGAGAGAGAGAAAGAGATAGAGGCATAGTGACCGGATTATCCTAATTGGATGATTTACAAGCTCTCGTCTCGCGTGACACACGCTCCTGATTCTGATCTCTCTCTCTCTCTCTCTCTCTCCTTCTCTCTCTCTCTCTATCTATCTATCTCTCTCTGTCTCTCTAAATCTACTAGGCACGGTTAAATCAAATCGTTTCACGTTCAGTGCTGACAAGTCGCGTTCGTGCGGCCCGTAGATAATTAAATAACTCCGGCGGTCACGTGACTGGAAAACGAGCAAAAGGTTGTACCCCTCTCCTCCTCCTCCTCCTCCTCCTCCTCCTCCTCCTCTCCTCCTCCTCCTCCTCCTCCTTTTATAACCTTAGGAGATTCTTTCAAGATTACGATTCGATAGGGTCCCCCTCTTCACCCAACCACCCATTAGCCTTGTTTACGACGTCCCTGTTTCTTTTTATTTTTATTATTATTATTATTATTATTATTATTATTATTATTATTATTTTTTTTTTTTTTTTTTAATTACGTCCGGATCGTCGAAAACGTATTTAATAGATATTTGTGAGAAAAGAATAAAGGGAAGGGTAGGTGACGGAAGGAAGGAAGGAAATAATAATAATTAAAAAAAAAAAAAAAAAAAAAAAAAAAAGAAAAAAAAGAAATGGAAGGAAAAGGGCTAAGGGCAGAAGGGAGATGGTGTGGGATAAGAGTGTGGTTGTAGAATTGGAGGAGGGATTGGTAGGGGGGGTAAACTATAAAGGCTAAGTTTACCGGACGTTGTCCTGAGGGAACATGTCCTGTGGTCTCGGTGAAAAGTGGACCTTAATAAAAGGATGAATCGAAGGGAGAGGGGAGAGGGGATAGATCGGAGAGAAGAGTATGAGAGAGAGAGAGAGAGAGAAAGAAAATCGTATCGTAGAGCTTGTTGTTTCGCGTGGTATCAACTTAAACGGATGCTTCTATTACTTTCCACCACCACCACCACCCCCTCAGTCCCACCCTCACCATCAAAACCATCCCTCCTATATTTCCTTCTCCCCCCCTCTCTCTCTCTCTCTCTCTCTCTCTCAAGTCTTTCTCTTTTCCGTGGATTTTTTTTTTATTTTATTTTTTTTTTTTTTGAAAATAGACGGTGGTAACAGCTGATCGTTCTTTTCCTAGCGATCTCTTTTAAGGACTCGAAATTTCACCCACGGGATAAATAAAGCTTGAGAGAGACAGAGAGAGAGAGAAAGAGAGAGAATCTTGATTTTCCTTCTTTTTCTTCTCTCTCTTTCTCTCTTTATCTTTTTCTCTTTTTCCTTATCTCATTCTTTCTCAATCTTTATCAAACCGAAGTTTTGAACGTAAGTAAGCGAGGAAAGTCGTAGGGTTAGGTGGTAGCGTTAAGTTTGTTTCCCCCCCCCCCCCCTCACCCTCTCTCTCTATCTCCCACTGTTTTTTTTTTTTTTTTTTATTTCTTTTTCGACATTTCGACAGAGAAAAATAGATGAAAATTCTTTTCCTCTTCATCGTCGGGAAAACCACTCCAAACTACTTTCTATTATTTTCTTTCCATTCCATTCCTATCCTATCCTATCTTTTTCTTTCTTTCATTCATTTTCTCCCTCTCTCTCTCTCTCTCTCTCTCTCTCTCTTTCTGTCTGTCTGTCCGTCTCTATCTATCTATCTCTTTCTTTCCTTCTTTCTTTCTATTTCATGAGACAGGCGTCGACTTAAATAAAATATGTGAACCATCTCTCGAATCCAGTCCACCATCGCCACCACCCTCATCAATGAAGGGGCGGGTGGGTGGGTGGAGGGGGTGAGGGGGATGGGTAGACGAGGAGGTGGGGTTAAAGGAGCGAACCCTCACGAATGTCGGGGTTCCGAACTTTGACCGCTTTGATCTATAGATCGGTATTTCCTTCGTGGAATTCACTTAATAAAATGAAATAAAATGAGAAAGAGAAAGGAAAAAAAAAAAAAGAAAAAGGAAGATAGACGGATGGATGGATAGATAGATGGATAAGACGGATAGGATATCGCGTGTCCTCTTTTATCTCGATTCGAGATAGTCAATCGATTATTTTTTGTTAACGATAATTCAACGTAGAATTAACTTTCGGTAATTTTTATTTTTTTTTTTATTTTTTTTATTTTTTTTATATCGTGACGAACACACACACACACGCATACGTTTAATATTATTAATAATGCGATATTAACCTGTGGGACGTTGTCGTTCGTCGCATTATCAAGATATACGATATTATTATAGTTAAATATGTAATATATTATCAACATGTTCACGACATCTTTCGTTTATTATCAATCACGTTAAATATCGTTCACGTATCTTATCAATATTTTATATATATATATATATATATATATATATATAATTAATCGTCACATCATCGACGAAGCTCGAGGAGTACTTGAAAATGTGATAATTCATTTATATATTTATTTATTTATTTATTTATTTATTTATTTATTTATTTATTTTATTTTCCTTTTCTCTCTCTCTCTCTTTCTCTCCATCTATCGAATAATAATGAATAGGACGAACAAACGACATATCCCCAGCCCTTCTCTCTCTCTCTCTCTCTCTTTTCCTTTCTCTTTTCCCTTTTTTTCTCCCCATCCCTTTATTAATTGATCATTGGTTTTTCACGAGACAACGGGGAACGTTGGACCGACGGTTATCTACCCCTAGGTAGTCATTGATCGAACCCACAACCTTTGAACTTTGAAAACCTACCGAACTATAACTCCTCGAACGTATCTCCCACTACTACTATCCTTTGCTTTCGGTCCATTAATAAAGGACTTAAAAGTATATATCGAGTTAAAAAGTTTACTCGGTGAAAAAACTTGTTCGCCAATTTGCCTCCTTTGCTATATCCCTTTCCTCCTCACCCCCTTCTCACCCCCTAACCCCGTTCAAGCCTCCCATCATTGCACGCTATTCGCTCGAAGTTAAAAACTTTACAAGATCGCGGGTAATCTCATTTCTCTCTCTCTCTCTCTCTCTCTCTCTCTCTCTCTCTCTCTCTCTAATTATCTTTAATCGATGACTTAAAATTAATTTCGCATAAGTACACGAGATTATTTCGTTTAATTTCGTTAACATTCGTAATGTTCGAACGATAGTCGAACGATTTTTATTCGTCGATGATATCGATACTTGAATGATTATCGATCCGTTCGTTAATTTCGAGTCTCGTTCGTAATTATTGATTTATGGTGTTCGTTGATAGTCCTATAGAAAAATGGAAATAGTAATAGGATCGAATGGAATTGATAATAATGCAATGGGAATTTCGTGGATGGATGGATGGATGGATGGATGAACGATTGGATAAGTGGATATACGATTGGATGGATGGATGAACGATTGGATGGATGGATGAACGATTGGATGAATGGATTATACGATTGGATGGATGGATGGATGGATGGATGAACGATTGGATAAGTGGATATACGATTGGATGGATGGATGAACGAATGGATGAGTGGATTATACGATTGGATGGATGGATGAACGATTGGATAAGTGGATATACGATTGGATGGATGGATGAACGATTGGATGGATGGATGGATGTATGGATGGATGTATGGATGGATGGATGGATGGAATCGAAATATCGAGGATATAAAATCGAAGATACAAGTTATTTGGATGTAACGATAAAATTAAAAAAAAAAAAGAAAAAAAGAAAAAGAGAGATATTACGATATGAAAGAAAACGAAGTTACACGTCTTATCGAAAACGGGGATAGTTAATGATATTCGTAATCGTATGGAGGTTGGCAGGGAGGGAAACGAGGAGGGGGTGGTTCCACTTTGGTGCTATTATCATTAAAAGAGCGTATACCTACTCGTTCTAAAGTGTCGCAAGTAGATACTTTCTCTCGTTTCACAATAGCACGCCTCGTCACGTTATTGTACTTTTGATGATAGTGGTTGTAATAATAGGGTAGTGTTAGTAGCAGTCAAGCTCGGTTGAAGAAACCAAAAGGAGATGCTTGAATGGAAAAAGTAGAGGATTCCAAGTCCCTCTACTATTCTGGTAATCATCTCGAGAGGATAAGTAGAAGAGTCTCCTTTGCTGTCTTTTCTTTTTTTTTTTTTTTTTTTTTTTTTTTTTCATCAACCTTTCTCTGTCTGACTTTTCTCGTCGACGAGCGAATAATTTATTTTACGAATTGCGAGAGAACCTCGGTGGCGCTAGAGAGGGTTGGGAAGGGAAGGGAAGGAAGTAGAAACAGAAGAGAGAAAAGGGAATAAATACAACAACAACGAGAGAGAGAGAGAGAGAGAGAGAGAGAGAGAGAGAGAGAGAGAGAAGTCATCCACCATGACTCGCATTTTAATATTTCCAATGGGATTTTTATTGGGATACGAACGTTTCTGTATAATAACAATAATAATAATAATAATAATAATAATAATAATAATAATAATAATAATAATAATAATAATAATAATAATAATAATAATAGTAATAATAGTAATAATAATAATAATAAAAATGTGTGTTAATTATTAAGGAAAAAAAAAAAAGAAGTTTTGTATAATAAAACAATTATCGCTTCTTATATAAAATGCATAGATATGGTGCGTATAAAATAGATAGACACACACACACACACACACACACACAAAATTCACGTGCTACGCGAAATATATTATATTTACTTATTTCAATTATTACGTATCATATATTATTACCCAAGATAGTGGATCATACGTAAATCATTACGTTCTATAGTATATTAATAAATTGGTTAAGTTATGTTGAGTATTTCCATAAAAAGAAAAAAAGAAATTGACTTGGAAAATTAGAAGGAAGAAGAGGGAATAAAAATACTATAAAAGAAAGAAAAAAAAAAAAAGAAGAAGCAAACAAAAGGAAAAAGAGGAGAAAAGGATTAATTGCATCACCCCTCGATAAAGTTCCATTAAAATTTCTCACCCCTCATTTTTAATTTCACCGAGAGTAGAGAAGTCGAGTTGAAGTTAAAGAAAAAAAAAAAAAAAAAAAAAAAGAAAAAAAAATAGAAAACGACGACGACGACGACGACGCGCTGACGATTTGTCAATCCGAAAGATTGTTGTCACCCGTTATAAAGAAATTCATGGTCGCACAAACCATGGATATATTTTCTTCTTCCTCTTCTTTTATTTTCTTCTTCTTCTTCTTTTTTTTTTTTTCTTTTTCTTTTTCTCTCTCTTTTACCCAACTCGAAGTTAAGATTTCTTTCGGTGGCCACTCTTATCTCAACCACACACGAGGGCCATTAAACTGTTTCCCGTTGACGTAAACAATAAACATTAACACATGGCCGAATAAAAAGAGAGCGAGAGAGAGAGAGAGAGAGAGAGAGAGAGAGAGAAAGAAAAAAAAATAGAGAGAGAGCGTCACTCGAGAAGGTTTTGTCGTTGAATTTAAAACGAATGAATTTGAGTTATCAGTTCAATGTCGGTCAAAAATATAAGAATTTCGGGTTCTTTAATGCCGATGAATTTCAAAAGAACAAAAACAAAAAAAAAGAAGGAAAAAAAAACAGAGAAAGAAAACGAGAACGAAAGAAATAATGAGATAGATAAATGGTCAGTTTTAAGAAAAAAACATTTAACGTAATTGTCATATATATACACATTTATACATACATATATATATATATATATATATATATATTTCTGCTTCTCTCTCTCTCTCTCTCTCTCCCTCGCTCTCATCCTCTGATTTTGTCGAATATTGATGTAGTATATCCAGGCCCAGACATCAAAGAGAAACGCTCGGAGCTTGTTAGCATGGCCGACCTTAGAGCCCATCGATGTAGTTAGAGCAGCCTTCGTTGGTGTATGTATGTATGTATATATATATATATATATATATATATATATGTGAGAGAGAGAGAGAGAGAGAGAGAGAGATGGATTGAACATATACAGGGTTTCTCGCGCAAGCGTACATACGTCGGTTGGAGGGCTAGCGAACAAGCCAGGAATCAAGGAAAAGCGTACAGGTGCTCTCACAAAGTGGCACCTATGTATATATATGTACATATCTATGTATGAATGTTGTCATCAAGGGAAAATTCAAAGTGGACGCTAGTGCGTCGCTTCCGCC
>OU964980.1:3122227-3124727 GCA_918808275.2 Dolichovespula sylvestris
TTCGTATTTATTTTATTTATTTTTTTCTTTCTTTTTTTTTATTTTAATTCTAACTTTTATTTTTTTTTTTTTTTTACGTTTACAAGGCTTCTTTTTTTATATAGCGTCGAATCAATAATAATCGTTCGATCGTTCAATAATATCATTATATCATACGATTGTACAAATTATTATGCGATGCGATTACGCTGTAATAATTTAATTATACCATAATTATACTCCTACCATACGATATAATTATGATGTAATGCAAGCGTATATATTAGCTTGTAGAATATAATTTATCGGTAGAATTATAAATCAAGTACAAAAATTAATAATGATAATAATAATATTTTTTTTTTTTTTTTCATCGATCGTTATATATAGATTTATACGTTGTCAACATTTAACGAAAAAATTTCTTTTTAAGTTCTTCTTATCATATCTCGAAGATAAAGTTTGGTATATTAATATTTTTAAGCATATATATTTATGACAAGCTTTAACTTAAATAATTTTAAGTGTGTATATATATATATATATATATATATATATATATATATACATATAATGGAACACTAAAAGACGCGCGTCAAGAGGACTGGAAAAGATAGAGGGTTGTTACAAGAGGGAGGAAAAAAACGGGCGTATGCGGAAGAAGCAAAAGAAGGGCAAAAATGGGTGAGAGTGAGAGAGAGAGAGAGAGAGGGATGTTAGATAGTAAAAGGCAGCAGGTAGCTAGGAAGCTAGCAGCAAAGCAACGTTTTCTCATGTTACGGGCCACCATAAAAGTGGGATGACTATGTTAAGAAATTTTACGGGTCACAGCCCCTCTCTCTCTCTCTTTCTCTCTCTCTCTCTCTCTCTCTAATTCTTTTTTTTTTTTTTTCTATGGTCGAAGCACAATTATAATCTTCGGCTTCCATCTTTTCCTTTTCCTTTTTCTTTTCTTTCTTTCTTCCTTTTTTTTTTCGTTTTTCGAATGACAAATTCGATACGATACGGATTTTAATCGATACGATTGAAATGATCGATACCATCTGGATTTGTATCCGTTTTTTTTTTCTCTTTTTTTATATATTCTCTTCACTTTTTTTTATTTATTTCATTTATTCATATATATGTATATATATATATATATAAAATTGTTTATTTATAATCATAATGTACTCATAATTTTTGACATATACTATCAATCGATATTTCGTATGAAATTAATTGAGACGATATTACGTTTTCACAATTTTTTCTCTTTTCTCTAACTCTCTCTCTCTCTCTCACCACATTTATTTATTTATTTATTTATTTTTTTTTTTTTATTTTGCTTTCATAAGAAAATGATCTAACGCGACGAAAGAACGTATTCTCATTTCGGTATTAAACTCAATAGACCGGTCGTTCTAAAATTTGATTCTATATCAGGGCGAACAATCAATATATATAATATATATATATATTATATTATATATTACGTAATATATATTATATATATAATACGGCTTTCCTTTCAATAGAATATATCGACTATATATTCCGTACAGTGTACACTATATATATATATATATATATATATATATATATATATATATATATATATATATACTCTTGATTATTATTTGTACACCCTTTTTCCGAATTTTTGTTCTCCGAACATTTTCTTTCGAGCTTCTTCTTTTCAGCTTCTTTTTTTCTTTTTCTTTTCGCGAACTTGTGATTTAATCGCGTATGCAATTAATGATGTAACGCAAGTAAGTTCGTTACTATTACTACTACTACTATTACTATTACTACTACTATTATTATTATTATTATTATTATTATTATTATTATTATTATTATTATTATTATTATTATTATTATTATTATTATTACTACTACTACTACTTACATGAATATTAATACGAGAATCTTCGCGTGCAATTAAATCTAATTTGGAATCGATCAAATTGGCGCTTTGCTTCGAAAGGTTCGTAATCATTAATGACATTAATTTATCGGGAATGATATGACGAAATAAAATTTTTTTAATTGATGGAGAAATGATAGGATAAAAAGAGAGAGAGAGAGAGAGATTAAATAGAAAATAAAATAAAAAATAAATTAAACAGAGAAAGACGAACAGATAGATAGATAGATAGATAGATAGATAGATAGATAGATAGATAGATAGATAAATAGATAGATAGATAGATAGATATATATATAAAGAGTGAGAGAGAGAGAGGGAAGGATGGAGGGAGAAGGAGAGAAGGAGACCAATGAGGGTTTGGTGATGCATTCATCCCATAAAACGAGTCCTTTATACTCGGCTCATAGTAATTTGCATGTCGCGAGAGAGCGACAGATGTCCGTTTTCGCCCTCCGCCACTTTCGTCAGCTACCCTCTCATCCTATTTCTTTTCTCTCTCTCTCTCTCTCTCTCTCTCTCTCTCTCTCTCTCTTTAACTTTCTAGCTCTCTCTAACTCTATCTCTCTCTCTCTCTCTCTCTCTCTCTCTCTTTCTGTATCTCTCTTTTAC
>OU964980.1:3127227-3154727 GCA_918808275.2 Dolichovespula sylvestris
CGAAAAAAAATATATATATATATATACGTACAAAACAAATATAATAATTTTTGTAATTATATAAACATTTTTATAATAAACAACGAATTCCAAATAATCATAATTCGAATTCATGATGCAAATACCCGCACCACACATACACACACACACACATATATATATATATATCTATATACGTATAATTAATTTTCGATTGATCTAACAAACGAGAGAGAGAGAGAGAGAGAGAGAGAGAGAGAAGTTTCGTTTGTTTGACGATCAAATAACCGATTACGTTCAATGATATTCGTAGTTTCTAGGATCTGATAAAACTCCTAATGTGTCTATTCGCTAAGCGCGTAATCTGTCCGTCCACGTGTTTTGATATACGATAGACGATTATTATAAACTCCGTTTATAAATCGTTCGGAGGCCGAACTAGTCATTTAATTATGCAATCATAATCGTTCGCAATTTAATTACAATTTAGTAATATGGAAGATGAGAATTGAAAAGGGGGACAGGGGGTATATCACGGGATATTAATATCTTTCGTTTAAATTATGAATAAATGGATGCATATGCGATGTATATACTTAATGCACACACACACACACACAAACATATATATATATATATGTATATATTTGTTTGTTCATTAATATACATATGTGCTTGGATAGAATACGCTCGACCATGTATAATATTTATTTTAAATTAATTGGAGATCTAATAATGATCTCGCGATATTGAATTACAATCAATCGACATAGAAATTGTTTTCTAATAACATTCAACAATTTTTGCATAAATCCCCTTTTATCGATTTCGTCTTCTTCTTCTTCTTCTTCTTCTTCTTCTTCTTTTTTCTTCCTTTCCTTTTTTCAATACTCCTTTCGTCCTCGTTCTTTGTTTTATTCCTTCTCTCGATTTTTTTCTCTCATTAATTCAGACATTTTTTAAATGGGATTACGAAATGAAGGAAAAGA
This sequence comes from Dolichovespula sylvestris, assembly GCA_918808275.2. Lineage (NCBI taxonomy): Eukaryota > Metazoa > Arthropoda > Insecta > Hymenoptera > Vespidae > Dolichovespula > Dolichovespula sylvestris. Next base: position 3,128,196 of record OU964980.1, read on the forward strand.
AAGATGCCTTTAGAAAAGAAGATGGAAAAAGAAAATACAAAAGGACGAAGGGGAAGAGCTAAAATTAAAAAAAAAAAAAAATAAAATAAAATAAAGAAAAAGGAGAGAGAGAGAGAGAGAGAGACAGAGAAAAGAAACGTACCTTTAATATCGGATAGCTTTGCTTCATCAATCGGATTTTTTCCCATGAAGGAACGACAGAACAGGGAGACTTGGTATATTTCCTGAAAGGAAATTGCACGATTTTAATTCGCGACTGTCCCTCTCTCTCTCTCTCTCTCTCTCTCTTTCTATCTCTCGATCACTTTATCCTTCCCTATCTATTTCAAAAAGATGTAGCGAAAGAGGAACAACGGATTGAAGGAACGTTTTTATTTGTAAAAAAAAAAAAAAACACAAGAAAAAATAAGAAGAAGAAGAAGAAGAAAAAAGAAATGAAATGTTGAAAGAAGAGGAAAAAGAGATTAAAAAAAAGAGAGAGAAAAAAATTACCGAGGAGGAGCTATAATCCTTTTTACTCTCGCGATAATAATTTCCTTTTCCTTTTTTTCTTTTTTTTTTTTTTTTCAATCGTCACGGACCGCGAACTTGTTTGCAGTACCTTTAAATAAAGTTCTCTGACGAAAGAGAGAAAGAGAGATAGAGATAGAAAGAAAAAGAGAGGAAAAAAAAAATATATATATATATATATACACAGATATAATAAAGAAAAAACGTTGTCATTCGAAATCGATCGAAACGATAGAAAATAATATTAAAACGAAGAAGATGTTCTTACGTTCGTTTCGTCGTCCATTTTGTCATTCTTTTTCTTTTTTTAAATTTTCAAAAAAAAAAAAAAAAGAAAGAAAGAAAGAAACTCACCCTTCGATAACGATTCGGGCTGTACGTTTATCTTTTCTAAGATGACAAATTTTATGAACTTTCCTTCCTCCTTTTATCTCTCTCTCTCTCTCTTTCTATCTATCTATCTATCTATCTATCTATCTATCTATCTATCTCTCTTCCTCCCATTTCTATCTATTTATCTCTCTTTCATTCTTTCTCAGATTCGTTGATACCCTTTAAGCGTGTTTATTGCGAAAATCCTTTTAAATAAATATATACATACATACATACATACATACATACATACACACACACACACACATATATATATATAATGTGGATGGTGGTGAGAGTGAAGGGTGGTGGAGGGGGGAGGGGGAGAGAGAGAGAGAGAGAAAAAAAAAGAGAGATAGATCAAGGCTCGACGTGAAATAACTCACAAATTCGTGATGAGTCGAAGTTAACGCTGGAGATGGGAATGAGGTTGGGGGAGGGACGGGGGGGGGGGAGGAAGAAGAGAAAGAAACGAAATAGAAAAGGATAGAAAGAAAGAAAAAGGAAGGAAATCGGAATCGAGTATTATGCCGCACACGTGCAAATTCCTCGTCAGAGAAGGGTGATTTCTACCCTCCTTCACACCTTCCACCTCCTTTCTATCCTTCCCAACCCTCCAACCCTCCAACCCTCCCATAAAAGGAATCAACTCTCTTTCCGACTGACTTTTCGTTTTTTTTTATCTTCTTTGTTTTTTTTTTTTTTTTTTTTTTATTCTCTCTCTCTCTCTCTCTCTCTCTCTCTGTCTCTTTTTGGATCCTTTGAAATTGCCATACCTTACTAAACTACCCGTCCCTCGTCTGTCCCACTTTCAAGGTCATACTTTCATCATGCATTAAAAAAGGATATTACATAGGGAATATCGTCCTCTACGAGAGAGAGAGAGAGAGAGAGAGAGAGAGAGACGCACATACACCTCTCTCTCTCTCTCTCTCTCTCTCCCTCTCCTTATCAACTTCCTTCCAACTTATCAACTCCCTCTCATACCCTTAGCTTTGAATATCATTACGTGCGAAACGAATTTTAAATGAATTTTTGTTATTTTTATGTGGTATTCGTTATCTCGTTGAAATTTTATTAGAATTTAGGTGAGTTCACCGAATTTCGTACGAATCTCGTTAAACTTTTCTAAATTATCTGCCCGTCACACTTTGCGTTAATATCTTTTGGAGATTATTTATTGTTATTTTTATTAGTATTTTTCTTTTTTTCTCTCTTTTTTTTTTTTTTTATAATCCCGAAAATATATATCGCACAACTTGGTATAGAAATTTGTTAATAATTTTTACTTGTATCCTCGAAATACATTTTCTTTTTATTTTATTATTATTACTATTATTATTATTATTATTATTATTATTTTTGTCGTTGTCGTTGTTTGTTTCATTTTTTTTTTCCCTTTTATTTCTCAACAAACAAAAAAAAATCGAAGTACGTCGTACGAGAAGGGAAGGTATAATAAAGAATTATATCGCAAATTGTACGAGTAACTTTTATTTATGTAAGTAAAATATCGTATATTTCGTTCGTTCCATCATTTTTTTTTTCTCTTTTTAACGAAATAAAATTTATTAAAATTTATATCACGAGTATACGAGTTACAATTATCGCGTAATATTAAGAAACACGTTTAACTTACGAAATGGCGAAGATCAATCGATAATTTTTCCTCTCTTTTTTTTTTTTTCTTTTACTTCTTCATTCCTCAATTTTCAATTTTATCCCAACGAATGAACTTATCCATCTGGATAAACGATAAATGATAAATGACGAATAATCGTTACGATGGGAACTTCGATTGATACGTCAATTTTTATTTATAATGAAACAAACGAAGGAAATTTTGTTTCGTATAAAATAATAGCACGACACAAAGAAGTATCGATTATATAATTTAGTTTGATTATTTTACTTATCGAACGAATAATATTTCTCATCTTTCTAAGTTTTACTACGAAATAAATAATATTATAAACCCCACTTTTAACGATACGTCCGACGTGCTCTACATCGAAGTAACGTAGGTAAATAATAAACTGTCTATTGATCCACTTTGATATTATCAGTACATTGCATTAATAATCATTAAAAATATATATATATATATATATATATATATATACATATACATATATACATATATATTTCTTATTAAAAATGCATCGAAACGAGTAATAAAATATAAACGCATAATTATTCTCGAACGATTACAATATTAATGAGGTATAATAAAAGGCAAAGTTTTTAAACGGGTCAACGAGTAACACATATACTCACATACGTTATTTTACATTACGTACATTGAAGTAACTCCAAACAAATATAACGAGATAAAGAGAAAAGAAAAGAAAAAAAAAATAGAAAAGAGAGAGAGAGAGAGAGAGAGAGAGGGAAGGAGAAAAAAAACGAAATAAAAAGAATATCTCGAGTTCCTCGAAGAGTCTCTCGACGATTTAAAAACCATAAGAGTTATGAATTTTTATCACATAAACATAAGCTACCTTCTCGCATTAGCAACCCGATCGACGTAGGCAAAGTGAGCCAATGTTAATCCATCCATCTCTATCTCTTTTTCTCTCGCATATATATATATATACATAAACAAACGCACACAAACAAACACACACACACACACACACAGACGTATTCGTGTAAGATTGTATCGTTTACACGGACACGTACGACGTGTCAGAGCACACGTTGCGCACAATATTTGCATACTCGGTTCACTCCACGCGGAATCGCGCGGGCCTCTTGTGCACTGACAGAGAGTGAGATAGATAGAGATGGATAGATAGAGAGAGAGAGAGAGAGAGAGAGAGAGAGAGAGTGTGTGGAGTAGGGTTGAGGGAGGGAGGGGGTGGACTTTAACGAACGTGGCATGAATGAATAATTTACGGTCCACGATGTATCGCGTCTTACGGAACGTCACCGTCGAACCTACACTAATGTAAATACATAAATACATACGTACATACGTATACAAGTACATACATCTCATATATATATATATAGATGCGTTTATACATATGAATGGATACGTACGTGTTGTACGTATTTGTTGTTTATGTACAAGGAAAAACACATATATGAATGTATGTATATACAGAACGGTGGTAATCTATTCATATGGAAGGGAATACACGTGTATGAAGGGATGTACATAACAGAGGGAAATATATATATATATATATATACTTATGTACTTGAGATGTGTCTATGTAGAAAATACTTTCGTACGATATATAAATGAAATGAATATACGAGGATAGAGGTAATATTAATATATGCTTAAATATATGCGATGCATGAATATATATATATGAGATGTATGAATATACATATACGTGTGTGAGTGTATGTATATAATATATATATATATATATATATATGTGTATATAGACATACACACGCACACATAAACTAACACAAGAACAGGTATATTTAATCGTCTTGGCTCTCTAACGAGGCGACCTTAACTCTTTTTCTCTCTCGACGACATAATAAATAATCTCTCTCTCTCTCTCTCTCTCTCTCTCTCTCGTGTTATTCAGCTCGAGAACGAGGAAGTGGAGAGAGTCGAGAAATTATCGGTAAGCTTAATGATAAATGAATCTTTGAACATATGTATCAACTCTCTCTCTCTTTCTCTCTCTCTCTCTCTCTCTCTCTCTCTCTCTTTTTCTCTTTTTTCTTCTTTCTCTCTCAATCTCAATCTCCTCCCTCTTTCTCTCTTTTCTTTTCTTTCTTTCTCTCTTTCTCGCTCTTTCTCTTTCTCCATATCTTTGTCTCCTTCTTACCCTCTTGTTGTTTGTCCTCCTTTAGAATGTTAATTACGAGTCCTGATGTGACATGAATATATGTAATTATGTCTTGCACCTAAAGATCGAGATAAGGATACGTGGATGGATGGATGGATTAGGGATTACACGTAAGATCGTTTTACAATGAATTTTCATAATGATTAATAAACGACGGACGGTGTGATAGGTGCGAGATATAACACAAACACACACACACACACACGTCATATATCATATATATATATATATAATATATCATATAAAACTTTAATAACATAATTAAAAATTATCATTTAGTATCATTATTAATAATTATATATTAAATACATTATTAACGATTATTTCTCGATACATTTCAACGACAATTATCAATCGATACTATTTCGCAGATCGTAAAACTTTCGTTATGGCATTGAAACCTACGAGCCTAATTAAAAAAAAAAAAAACCCTTTCAAAGATACATACGTACCGATCTCGTAATAATGAATGTTTTTTCCTTCGTTTTTCTTTTTCTCCTCTCTTAAGATTCATCATGAAAATATTCAGGCGATATTATTCATGGAGTTAACTAACCACCATTCTCGATACTATTAGACCACCCTGTACACGTATCCATGGTTGTATGGAACGTAATCGTTCCTAACGACTGTTGGAATATTCCATTATAAAACGGTTCGATATGAATAGGAAGTATATACTCGTAGAATTCATAATGGCGGTCTTGCGTATGCTCATAGTAGAACAAAACGAAACGAAACGAACGAATGAACGAGAGAGAGAGAGAGATAAATAGATAGATAGATAGATAGATAGAGAGAGAGAGAATACGATTTTGCAGGAAGCGTATCTAACGCAATAGAAAACGTTTCTATTTGGTCCTGGAATACGCCATTCTGTTGGATAAGGAAAAAGAGTAGGTTCGACTGAAGATCGTAGAGAAGTTGCGATCGGGGGTTGAAGGAGAGGTGGAGGGGTTGGAGAGGGGATATACGTAGGCGCGGGTCGAGTGTGACGGGGAGGGGAGGGGAGGGGTCGGAGGGGTTGTAGGATAGATAGATGCATCCTTATTTTTCTCTATGGCTTTACCAGGATTTCGTATCTTACTGTACACTTACGTGAGATTATTCTAGCTGTTTGATATAAGAGAGAGAGAGAGAGAGATAGACAAAGACTATAAAAATAATCATTTCTCTCTCTCTCTCTCTCCCTCTCTCTTTTTAAGTCGCATTTATCTATTTATTTAGTTATTTAGTTATTTTTTTTTTTCTTTGTGCTTTTTTTTTTCATACTTTGAATGATTTAAAAAGAGGTTTGTTATGTATATGGTTTTGTTATATATAATAGTATGATGTTATGTATGTTATATAGGCGGTCTCCTTTAGCTGAAACACCCTATATATGTATATATATATATCTTTTTTATAAACGAAGGAACCAAAATAATAATAACAGATCGATTAGAAGATCGCGTTTCGATATAATACGATATAATCCTCGTTCGCATTTATCATATACCTTAAATTATAATTCGGTATAAGTAGGGACGGAGTACGCTTGGCGAATTTTTGACGATAACAGCGAGAAGAAGAAAGAGAGAGAGAGAGAGAAAAAGAGAGAAGTACCATAAGCTTGCATAAGCTGCCGCCAAACGTGCAAGCTTGACTCGTAATACGAGAGGCATATCTTTTCAGTGCTTTTGAAAATAATCCTAATGGCAGTGACGTCAGGTTTGCAAGTGGAATTCAGAAAGTAATGTGGACTTCTTAACTTGAAGGTCTTTGCGTTGGTAAAGGAAAAGACCGAGTACGAGTACTAGATAGAAAGAGAGAAAGAGAGAGAGAGAGAGAGAGAGAGAGAGAGATAGAGAGAGATTGAGAGAGTGGGGGTTTAATGCATTTTAAATGGAACGAATGCTCGGTAAATGCATTCGCCTAAAGGATCTAGAGGAGGATCTAGAAAAGTCAAGTAGAAGAAAACAGAAGATGTTGGTACTTGGAGGGTAAATCACGGAAGTAGCCGAATGTTTAACCGAACCTCGTTTTGAATCATCGTCATAGTCATCGTCATAGTCATCGTCATTCTCTTCGTCTTCCTTCTCCATGGTTTCCATACAGTTTTAGAATAATTATTCAAATAATTATTTTTCATGATTTTCATCATTTAATTCATACTAGAATTATACATATATTTTATATATATATATATATTTTTATCTAAAATTAAAAAAATATATTATACATACATACATACATACATACAATACATACAATACATATATAATAGAACGCGTTTAAAAGCATTTCGATCGTCAGATAAAACGCTTAACGTATCTTAACGTCGTTTATGATTTTATTAGGCTTGAGTGGGAGGTGGTATATACGGAGGGTTGGGAGGTGGGAAGATAGGAGGAGGGAAGAATGGATAGAAAAAAAAAATATATATATATATATATATATATAAATATCTTCACGACAAAGTTTCACCATTTCATTGTAGAGATTACTGTCCTTGGAAAGAATTTTTCTTTTCCCTATTTTTTTTTTTCTTTTCTTTTCTCTCTCTCTTCTTTTTCCTCCCAAGGTCGTACACTCACCAACACGCACGTATGTAAATAGATATAAACGCACTTACATAAAGAGAGAGATGATATGAGGGTCGAACTATATAATGTACACGGCTCATTACACGAATACCTTAACTATAGTCGACATTAGTATATTCACAGATCATTCTCTCTCTCTCTCTCTCTATATATACGATATCTATATCTATATCTATATCTATCAATCTCATGGTTGTACGACTATAGTCATCGCTCGTATAACCGCAAAATCTACGCATGGATGCCGACTATAGTCGTCGGCGTTAGAAATGAAAGGGTTAATAAGGAAGTTCTCTAACTGACAAGTACTCGCTCATAATTCAATGCAAGAGGGAAACAGACGGACAGATAGATAGAGAAAGAGAGAGAGAGAGAGAAAAAATGATAATTATCGTCACGCAAACGATTTTCTTCGAACTTTACGAGAGGCAACCACTTTTCTTTATCCACTCGACAAGTTTATTCTATTGTTCTGAGTCAGTGGAACTCTACCGGAACGTAAAACGTATCTCTGTGTATGTATCTCTCTCTCTCTCTCTCTCTCTCTCTCTCTCTCTCTCTTTATCTATCTATGTGTGTGTGTTTTGTGTGTTCCCGTTCTTCGTTAAGCGTCATCATTTCGATGCGAACAATGGAGGACGTTAAAACGAAAATAGACGAGTACTCGAAAGACGTTGTGGGATGAAAAGAGAGCGATAAAAAAAAAGAGAGAGAGAGAGAGAGAGAGAGAGAGAGAGAGGGAGAGAGAAAAGAAAACGAAAGGATAGAAAGAGAACAATTAGAAAAAAGGAAGAAGAAGGTGGAACGTCGACGAAGCTTCGTTGAAAGGTCCGATTAGACGAGCTTAGAGCTTAGAGAAAGAGAGAGAGAGAGAGAGAGGATTGGCATTGTCGTCGATTCGAAGAAACAAAACGTTCGAGAGACAAGAACAATTTTTTCGAACGACGAAGTATCTTCAACGATATAGACATTTTTAACGATTTAGAGAAATTTACGGGGGTTTCAAAATTGTTATCGTCGATGTATGTACGATCATCTTAACGAAAGAGGCACGAGTTTGTATCGCCTTAACGATAATGAATTCTCTTACTGCTATCTTTAATGCTTGATATCGATATTGGTCGATATCTCGATCGAAAGAGAGAGAGAGAGAGAGAGAATATTACATTTTTGGATCACGTCGAAGATTAGAAAGTAGTCGAGGATAAGAGGGGATGTATTTTTGTATTACAAAAGATTTTCAGTGGTACGTGACGTTTTATAGTCAGACAATTTTCTCTCTGGCACACACACACGCACACACACACGCATACACAGAGAGAGAGACACAGGACACAAAAGTGTAACCATCCTTTATCTTATTACGCGTTCGTACTAGTTTTCAGATGATAATGAAATAAAAAGATAGAAGTTAAGTATATAAAGATAGGCACCCTTGCGCGTTCCTCTCTCTCTCTCTCTCTCTCTCTCTTATCGAATACAGATTTTCTCGTGTTTTTTTTTTTTTCTTTTTTTTTTTTTTTCTTCTTCTTCGATGCATTACACGTACGTGATGTATGCCCCCGCGTGTGCGTCGTATGTTTCACTTACGTACGTACGTATGTGATTTTTTTTCGTGATCTTTCGTGATCTCGAATATATCGTATGTATTGTGAAATTAGTTCGACAATTTTATTTTGTATTTTTATTTTCAAATGACATCTAACGATTATAAACTAGAGAGAGAGAAAGAAAAAGAGGGACGGTATTATAAATAAAATCACAATAAATTACGTATATATATATATATATATATATATATAATTCCGTACGTATGTGTATAATAAACACACATATACGTACATCCACATTATACCATATTATACTATACCATAGTATACATAAATAAATAATATACAACGTTCTATTTTTAAACAACGATTTTATTAAGTAGTATCGTGAATTCGTAATCAAAAGCAATTATGAAATACCAGGAAAGATGCATACGCTAACACGAACACGCGCATACATACATACATACATACATACATACATACATACATAAAGATTAGAAAAAGATAGACGAAATTAAGGGTAGGCCAATATAAGAAGAAGAGAAAAAGAGAGAGAGAGAGAGAGACAGAGAGAAAGAGAAAGAAATAGAGGGTAACGTCGACCGACTGGAAGTTTAACGAACTCGAACAAAGAGAAAGCGTTCACGTTGGATAAGGGACGAGGATTGACGAATAGGGTGCTACCATTGCAAACGTGGAGGGAGTGCATGTACTATACACATTCTCTCTCTCTCTCTCTCTCTCAGTCTCAGTCCCAGTCTTTCTCTCTCTCTCTCTCTCTCAATCTATATCTCTATCTCTATCCCATCTCTCTCTACCTCTCGTGTATTACCAACGAGATAGAGAGAGAGATAGAGATAGATAGATAGATAGATAGAAAGAGAGAGAGAGAGAGAGAGAGAGAGTCACCCCCATAACACTACCCCTTGGTGCTGTATCGATCCATCGCCATGTCGGCTTCGTACCGAACCACCCCATTCGAAGCAACCTCTCTCTCTCTCTCTCTCTCTCTCTCTTCAACGAACCCTCACTCCCTACCCTCCTCCCCCTACCCCCGCACCCCTAGCCACCCCTACCTCGGCACAACTTCGGCACGTCGCGTGGCGGCCAGAGTCGAACAAAGGAAGCGTAAAGCCGACAAAGAGGCCGAGTTTCGTTTCTTTGTTCACTCTACCCACCCTCCTACTCACCCTCCTACCCACCCCCCCCAATCCACCCCCTATTACTCCCATCTCCTTACCTTCTCTCTCTCTCTCTCTCTCTCTCTTTCTCTTTCTCTATTTCTATGGTTTACAACCCCTATATACCTATCTCTCTCTCTCTCTCTCTTTCTCTCTTTCTCTCTTTCTCTCTATCTCTATCTCTGTCTATCTTTCTCTCTATCTTTCTCTTTCTCTCTCTCTTCATCGTAAAGTTAGGAAGTATCGCACTCTTCGAAGAATTTTTCTTCTCGTACGTCCCCCTAAATACATTTCTTTCTTTCTTTTTCCTTTTCTTTTTTTTTTTTTTTTCTTCCTAATCCTCTTCTTCTTATACTTTTTCATTCTTCTTTTTCATTCTTCTTCCGTCATTTTTTGTTCCCTCGCTTTTCTTTCTCTTCTTTTATTCTTTTCCTCCTCTCTCTCTCTCTCTCTCTCTCTCTCTCTCTCTCTCTCTCTCTCTCTCTCTCTCTCTCTCTCTCTCTCTCTCTCTCTCTCTCTCTCTCTCTTTCTCTCTCTATCTATCTATCTATATATCTATCTCTCTCGCTTTTTTAGTTTCATTTCTAGTTATTGTTCTTGTTCTTGATTTTTCTTCATTTCCAAAATAATGATTTTTCGAGCGAGGATGAGCTTTTATTTCCCATTACCAAAATAATGATTTTTCGAGCGAGGATCGATTTTTTGTTACATTTCAAAAATAATGCTTTTTGGAGTGGATGGAATTTTTGTTACATTTCAAAAATAATGATTTTTCGAGTGGATGGATTTTTTGTTTCGTTCCCAAAATAATGATTTTTCGTGCGAGGTTATTTTTTTTTTTTCTTTCATTAGCAAAATAATGATTTTTCGAATGGATTATTTTTTTTTTTTTTTTTTCATTTCCAAAATAATGATTTTTCGAGCGCAGAGAAGATGATCATTTACCCCGCACATCGTCACTCGAATAATCGAAGACTTCTTTTCCTTTTTTTCACTTTTCATCTTTTTTTCTTTCTTGATTCGATTTTCTCTCCGTCTCTCTCTCTCTCTCTCTCTCTCTCTCTCTTTCTCACTCTTTTTTCTTATTTTATCCGATTTAAAGTAAGACGAAACGGCGCGCAAAAATAAGCAGGAGTTAGTTTTATTTAACGGATAAACGTTTGCACTTGAAACTACTCTAGTGTCATTCGGAAAGTGGAAATTAATTCGTTCAACAGAGTGAAAGAAACAGAGAGAGAGAGAGAGAGAAATGGAATTGTTTTTCTCGTTAATGCTTGAACATAATTAAAGAATCTTTATATATATATATATATTCGTGCAAATCTTCTTAACTCCACGAACGGATGCAGCACAACAATAGAAATATAAATTGATCTCTGCTCTTCATTTTCTTCAGTTCTCTCTCTTCTCTCTCTCTCTCTCTCTCTCTCTCTCTCTCTCTCTCTCTCTCGTGAAAGTTGAAATTTTCTTCGTTCAAAAATAAATAAAAAGAGTAATACCCAGGTTCGCGTGTTGAATATTGCGCTTAAATATCAGATGATAAACCTATTTCCTTCTCTGTCTTTTTTTGTGTCATTCTGTTTTTTTTTTTTTTTTTTTTAGTAACAATATTTATTAGATAACATAATAATAATGTTCGCTCTACTACAAATATGTTGCTCTACCACATATACATATATATATATATATATTGCACGATACAATTTATAAATGTATATTTATTAAATATATATAATACCTATTCGATGAAACACACTATATTTACTGATACTCAATGAATACGTACGTTAAATAGGAGAACGAAAGGGATAAGAAGTTTTAACGATAGAATTAATATAAACGTTGATTGGTATTAATAAATAAATAAATAATTATTTACGAAAGAATAGTCTTCGCGTTTTTCCTCGCGACCTTAAAATCGATGAATAAACGTCGTAATTTATTAATTTAGTTTTCGAAGAATTTGTTTTTTGCCAATATATAAAATATTCTCTTCATACGAAGAGATTAAGGGAGAAAGAGAAAGATATATATATATAATATATATATAGAGAGAGAGAGAGAGAACATATTGGATTCGATTCGTAGTAGCTTCGTCAATTTTTTTCCATTTCGGTTTTCTCCCCCATAATCATACGAACCATCATCATCCTCCCATGTGTCCCTTCTGCGTGTCATGGGAATTCACGCGATTACTAGTCCCTTCCCTTTTATGCGTTCGGGGCGAGGGGGAGGGTGGGGGGGAGGTGGCCAGTGCCAACCCTCCCTCTATTTTTCGTGCTCACTCGAGAATCGAGAATAATAAGGGGAAAGTTATCGAGGTCGCGTACGCCGATTTACGATTAAATGTAAATCTGACATAAGCGTATATGCTACATAATATAATAATAATAATGATGATAATAATAATATATGTATGTATGTATTATATTATACACGTATAAATGTATTTTTTGATCGACTGCACAATGCAATTATAATAAAAAAAAGAAAAAAAAAAAGAAATTGCTCCTTTTTTTTTTCTTTTTTTTTTTTTTTTTTTTTTTTTTTTTAATCGCGATAAGTCGAACGGATATTTAATCGGCCTTATTTAAAAAGAACCAGCCTATATATAAATATTCATCAAATTTATATACGTATATAAATTTTATAGATAAAGGACACAAAAAATATATCTTATTCAGTACTTATATATTTATATATATACATATGTGTGTCTATGTATGTATATATATATATTATAATTTAAGTTTATTAAAACAGAAATATGATAATTAATGAAAGTATTTAATATATACACGTAATCATACATATATATATATATACATATAAATATATATATATATATGTGCATATTTTTCAATTTGTATTATTTCAATAATAAATTCGAACAGTGTCGAATATATATATATATATTCGTATGCCTAAGTTTCTTCGTTTATTTTACTCGGTTAGAGCTTTTACCGCGAAACGTAATGATTTTGGCCGAACCGATTTCATAGTAGATAATTACACGGTACGCCTGTATACACCGCTATTTCCCTCTTGTTAAGGTTAACCGCAAATTACGAAGTACCGCCGCGAATCCACGCTAGGCGCGTTTCTCTTTCATTAAAATCCTTCGACTTTGATTAATAAAAAGATGGTGGGCGGAGAACTGTAGAAGCGGAATGGGAGGGACGAGAGAAGGTGGTTGGGGGTGGGAAAAATTAGTTTTCGAAGGAAACAAGATTTACAAATAAGATCGAGGTATAAAGTTCGATGCAAGTTTTCAACCTTCTCTGTCTCTTTGTGTCTGTGTATCTGTCTGTGTGTGTGTGTGTGTGTGTTTATGCATGCGTGTGTGTACGTGTGCATGATAAATTAAAAGTTTATACCCATTTTTGTTTACGATCTAATTGAATTTCGTAAGGAGAAATAATTTCGATCGTCTCGATCGTACGTCAAATTTATTTCTGTTATTTTTTTTCTCTTTCTCTCTTTTTTTTTTTTTTTTTTTTTTATTCTTTCTTTTTAATTTTATTTCTTTTTTTTACCTCGTTGGATATTTATCAAATCGCGTAATATTAATTTATATATACAAACATGCGGATAAATATATCGTAATATCCGTAACACGTGGACGATATTTTATTTTTCTTTATTCGATCACAATATATTTTGTACAACGCAATATATATATATATATATATATATATTTAATCGAGGAGCGTCCGTGTAAATAAAATCGTAAGTTTTAATTCCATTGGTACTCGTGGACAATGGTGTTGCTCTTGACGCCCTGACAAATCATTGAAAAAAAAAAAAAAAAAAAAAAAGAGAGAAACTAATTAAAAGATCACACGTTAAAGGTATCTACCACTCGTATATATATATTTCGCGTGAATAAAACTATAAATAATCGTATCTCAACGATCGATAATAGCATTATGTGTGCGTATATTTAAAAAGAAAAATAGAGAGAGAGAGAGAGAGAGAGAGAGAGAGAGAATGAAAAGGAACATAAATAAATATATTACAAATCAAATCAAATCGTATGAATGAATGAATAAATGAATGAATAAACGAATACTAAAAATTTGATAAAAATCAATGTGAAATGTGTTATAAATTCGACATAGTTGGATATGCAAGGGGTGAAAAAAGAAGGGAAGATGAAAAAATCGAGCAAGAAAAAAAAAAAAGAAAAAGACGAGAAACATACAATCGAAATCGATGCTCGTAATATAAACGGGAGTGGGAGGGAGGGGTAGAGATGAGGAACGAATGGGGAAAATGCAAAAATCCTATCCAAAAAAATATAAAGAAAAAAAAAAAGATAAAAAAAAAAAAAAAAAGAAAGAAAGAAAGAAAGTGATGAGGAAAAAAGAAACGAGGAGAGCGATAAATGTGGGATAGGGTGGGTGGTAGCGAGGGAGAGAGAGTGGGAGTGGGAGAGTGGGAGTGGGAGTGAGGAAGGGCCTATATCTTGACCGTTTAATTCTTCCGTTATCAGAATTTGTGGCCTATCCTCTCGAGTTATTTCCGTTCGTTCGACGTGCCTCGCGAAAAATAATCTCGAACGGCACGCGATCGAACTCGTATCGTCTCGAAACTAGACAGGATAACAAATGAATAGGAGGAGGAAGAAAGAGGGAGGAGAAACCTTTCTCTCTCTCTCATATATCATATATATATATATATATATATATATATATATATATATATATATATACATATGTGTGTATGTGTGTGTGTCTTTACGTAGGTGGAAATTATTCGCTAGGGAAAAGAAAGAAACATGAGTATACACACACACATACAGAAAGAGATAGAAAACATACACACGTATATATATATATATATATATATGTATGTATATATATATGTACATTGGACAGCAACAGGGATATGGTATTTCCGGTTTGTTCTATAAGAGAAACGAATGTATGTACACAAATTGACTCATGTGTATTTACCGATAACGTATATTAACATAGAATAATATGTATGTGTGTGTGTGTATATATATATATGTAGGTATATATTAGTAGGTACATGGAAACACGTATCGATCCATTGCTATTATCGATAAGAGGCTTGATTTGGTACAACGATCAATATCTATCGACACGTGATCAATGATCGATGATCGATTGATCGTACGATCTTATCTCTTCGTCTTCCATGAAACTTCGTCATACTCAAAGCTCTAAACGCCCAGTATCGATAATAACGTTCATACGATTTTATCTACTCTTTGTATATTTAGCTCGCACTTTATTATAGTACGTGTTGTATCATCGTATAGATAATAATTTGTTTGAAATTTATAATTGAAAGAAAAAAAAAAAAAAAGAAAAATAAAAGAAAAAAATGAAGAAGAAGAAGAAGAAAAAGAATCCTCGACCTCGCTTTTCTCTCTTTCCTTTTCTTTTTTATCTTTATCGAATAATAAAAATCGAATATTAAAATTAATATTTAAAATCGAATAATAATGATCGTCATCGTTGGTTCGAATCGATTGGTCGATCTTTTTATTTGTCGGAAAAATTTGAGAAAAATTTTAAGAAGGTCAGATAATCGTAGGATAGAAGATTGAACAAAAATTTAGAAGGGAAAAAATGAATAAAGAAAATGAAAAAGGTATTAGGGAAGAAAGAATTGATTTTTTAAGAGAGTGTCAATCGTTGGAAATAATTAAATTTTTCGTATATAATCGAGTCAGTACGTCGACTGCCTCGAGCACACACGCATTAGATGCCCTTTAATCATTCTGCCTCGCCTACCGTGAAGCGAATGAAATTATCTCGCGCAACGTAATCCGTCGGTGCGCAACGAATTATGCAATTAATCCAGATTGACTTTAAATCGAATCGCCGGACGTTCGCCGTTTTTAAATTCAAACCATCACGTTCATTATGTGTGATCTTTCTCTGATATATATATATATATATATATATATATATATATATATATATATATACATACACATACATGTGCGTGTGTTATGTGTGTGCATGTAGTATGTATGTATATACAATGCACAATACATACTTAAAATAGATACGTTACATTTACAAACATATACGTGTAATATTAATCATTCGTCGTTTTTTTTTTTTTCCTTAAAAGTAACGACCATACAATGTAACGATAATTTATTTATTTATTTATTTTTTTTTTTTTTTTTTTACAATTAAATTAAATACGCGTTCTTATTATTTGCGAGGAAAGAGAAAGAAAAAATTCTGATTTCTTTTTCTCTTAAAAATAACGATCATATAATATAACGATATTTTTTTCTTTTTTTTGACAAGTAGGAGGGGGTACGATTAAATATATACGCTCTTATTTTCTGTAGAAAAAAATTTCGAATTTTTATACGCGTACATCGTATCTATCTTTAACGATTCGATAAAATTGATTGATTTTTATTCGATATAAAATGTAAAAACTTGATAAATTGTAAAAATACGTTTGAATTGATTGTTCGTTTTTCTTTTTCTCTCTTTTTTTTTTTTTTTTTTTTCTTTCTTTTTTATATATCCGGCGTTATTATATTCTTTTTTTCTAATATATAATACGTACGTACGTACATGCATATACATATATAATACGATGGTTTGATATTAAATCAAGTTTCATAAATCAATAGATCAAAAGGAAATAATTCATTGTTAAAAACTTTTAATATTGGAATTGTTCGTTCTTATCGGGCGATATTATTTCTATGCTGTATATATTATATTCGATTAGGTTAGATCAATAAGAACTTTTCGGAGAAGTGAAATTTACGATTTGAAGGGAAACAATATATATATATATAATCGATGACTAAAGTGAAAATACAATACATACGTTACGTGCATATGTGTATATATATATATATATATATATATATATATATATATATATATATATATAAAGGCCTTTTTTAAACTCGACTCGGCAGGCAAGTTCAAGCTAAATGAGATAAGGCAGCTTTAGATAACGCTCGATACGTCCATGCCATATGATTTTGATCTCAGTTACGCCCAGACCGTCATAAGCCACTCTTCTCATAAGACACGTTTTCGATACTCGTTTGAACTAAACTAACAAAAAAAAATATATATATATATAAAAAGAAGAAGAATCACCTTCTCGAAAGTGAAATAACGAAGAGATAATTAGGAAGAAAAAAAAATTGATCGATAAATAATTAAAAAAAAAAAAAAAATCATATACATAAATAGTGCTCGCGTATCTTGTCGATAAATCAACGAAAGAAAATGCCAGGTAAAAGGAAATTCTCTTTGAAAAAAAAAAAAGAAAAGAAAAAAAAAACATTTTCCAAAGCTCCGTAAAAATCAAACTCGCCATTTTAACAATTCTCGTATGAGATTAAAATATCCATTGGAATTACGTATCATTCGTTTACTCTTTCTTCTTTTTTTTTTTTGTTTTTTTTTTTTCAATGTTTCGCACTCGACATCTATCGCGAATGATGTTTGAAAAAACGAATAAAAATTGTTTCTGTTTAGCTCTTCTTTTTTTTTTTTTGTTTCGAACGCTTCAATCAACTCGCGCGCTCACCAACGATCTTCGATATCGATTAGAGAAGGGACGTTGGTATACGTGTCGTTTGATTTATTTATTTATTTATTTATTTATTATTTATTCTTTCTGTCTTGTATTTATTAATTTTTTTTTGTTGTTTTCGATCTTCGTATTTGACGTCCGTCGCTTGATATCTCAATCGATAAGATTCGATATCCGATATTCATCGATAAGATTTATCCGAAGGCAAAGAAGATTTGCTACGGACGTCGATTAAGAAAATCGACCAAAAAAGAGAAACGAAAAGCCAAACAAAAAAAAAAAAAAGAAAAAAGACGAGACAGGAATGAAATAAAATAAATTGCTTGTCGTTCGTTGTTAAGTCGACGTAAACGTTTTGGGGAGGGACGAAGGATCCTTGAACGTGTTTTTTTTTTTTTTAATTTTCAATTTTTTTTTTTTTTTTTTAGGATACAAATGGGTCCATTATCCTCACGGTCCTGAGAGATGCCGTTGGCAACCGAACATGATCACGATTGGTAGAGATTTGGACGGGATGAATCTCGTTGTTGGACGTGCCAGGCATCACGGCGATGTTTTACCGGCTAAAGTAAAACCCGATCATAGCGTTGCTTACGTATGTCACGACGGCAATGAACACATGAAACATGAATTCGAGGTATATTTAAAATAATCCGATATTTACATATATAATATATATATATATATATATATATATATATATATATATCGTATTATCGAGATCAACGTCAAAAGAAAAAATAATAATAATAATTAATCCTGATCATATTGGCGTTGCTTACGTACGTCACGACGTCGATGAACGTATGAAACATGAATTATTTGAGGATAATTTAAAATAATCCGAATAAATCGTCACCAATATGATATATATATATATGTGTATGTATGTATGTATGTATGTATGTATGTATATGTGTGTATACGTTTGAATGTTTGTTAAATCTTTCGACGTTGAGATACTTTTGCATAAACGAAAAAGAAAAAGAAAAAAAAAAAGAACGTCGAATTTATTGGACGAAAGTTATGCTAACGATACGTGAAAATTATGCTAACGCCATAAATTCGAATCCCCCGTGCTTGTTTTCAATAACACTATAGAATTCTAACGTGAGGATAGAAGTGGCACGACTAATTATTAACTGACCAATAAGCCCTATCCGACAATAATTTATTTACATGGTTAAAATATTAATGAGGATTAGCTAACCTTCTTTATATCTATCTATTCGCGCACACACACACACACACACACACACATATATATGTATGTATGTATGTATGTTCGTATGTACATAAGTACGTATGTATTTTAAAGTAACTATATCAACAATGTTCCCTGTCTCTTTACTCGGGAGACTAACGAAATCGATTGGTACGAGTATTAACGTTAGAGTTAGGCAACACTTTAGAGAATATCTCTCTGAGCAAACTTTAATAATCCTCGTCGTCTATTCTCGATCGATTAGATTCTAATGCCAACGGATTTCAAATGGATCCCGTCGGGTCACGGGCACGTTCCTGAAAATGCCGTTGAAGCTGGTAGAACAGTTAATGGTGAAGTTCTCTACGTTGGCCGTACATATCACAATGGCGTCCCTTGCGTTGGAAAGGTATATAATGCATATATATTATATAAAACATTATTAATATATATTTATATATATATATATATATATATATATATATATATATTTATTTATATATGTGTGTACGTATATATTAATAATATTTTTTCTTTTCAATTTCTTTCACTTCTTTCTCGTTCCTCTTAATATTTTCTTTCTCTTTCTCTCTCCTTCTTACTATCTCTTAGGTTCAAAGAAGCCATGGGGTTTTGTATATACCATATGACGGACAGGAAATACCCTTCAGACAATACGAAGTTCTCGTGCAAAATTAATATTCCAATTCTTTTTATTTTTTTTTTCTTCTTTTTTTTTTTTTTTAAATACATTTCGTCGTTCAATCATTCCCATCGGGAAATATTTGTTTCATTCGCTTTATTCCTTATATCCGAGTTAGCGAGGCGATGATGTTGATGATAATAAAGGACGTGTAATGGGAGAAAAATTACGATGCCGTAAGAAGGAAAAAAAGAAAGAAAGAGTAAAAAAAAAAAAAAAGGAACAAAAATCGAAAAATCGAAAGGGATGATCGACGATCGTCACGTTATCTACCATTGCCAAGTAACTTCTAACGACGTGCTTAGTATGCGAAGAAAAGTAATTTATCATCCCCCTTACTCGACTGCGGTAATACGATCTCTCTCTCTCTCTCTCTCTCTCTCTCTCTCTCTTTTTCTCTGTGTGTGTATGTGTGTATATATATATATATAATTATATGCGTATATCGTTTTTTTCGAACTTCTTTATCGAGTTCGACGATTGACTATTATTTAATTCACCTTCCATTTTAATTTTTAATCATATATATATGTATATACATACAGGGTGTTTCAAATGAAGGAGGCTGGCTGTAACATACATAACATTATACTATTATATATATATATATATATATATATATATATATATATATATAAATTATTCATATTATATATATATACATTTATTAACACACACATGTAATACCACTTGTTTAAGCCATTCAAAGTATCCCGTAAAAATTTGTCGAGTCGTAAAAATGAAAAAAGAAAATATTTAAGGGACCACCTTTAGCTAGAAAAACCCTTTGCTTTATAACAAAATGGCGCGTTAAATCGATCGTCGTCCGTTCGATCGTTAACGATATCGCGAAGATCGTTTCGAGGATACATTAATTTTTTTTTGTCGATCTCGACTTTTCATCGCGCCACTCTTCGACGTATCGAGATTTCCCGTATACGATCGACGAATCGACTATTATCGAGCACCGATCGACGATCTATTCTAATCGTTCGATGATCCAAATCTATATTCGATAGATTCAATAACGAACCCTTCGTTAAACGCGCTCGTTCAAGAAGCCGGCTCGGCAAAAAGTCGACTAATTCCGATCGCGAATATCCCCAAAAAAAAAATAAAATAAATAAATAAATAAATAAATAAAAGAAAACAAATCATCCCCGACGTATGAAAGAAAATTAACGAATATTTCGATAATGTAGTAGTGTTATAGATAAAAATATAAATCCTTAACTCCCGTCTCTTAGATCTCAGATTTCGCGGGGTCTCACGCTCGTACCTCGTACTCCCCTCCCTATCGCATCTCCCTACGATCCCCCACGCCACCCCCGCACCCAATAATCCCACTCCACCCTCTCCCAATAATCTCACCCCATTGCCGCCGCTTCAAACGATCTTCTCTCTCAACGCGACGACGATTCGAAAGCTTTGGTTTAAAAAAGAAAAAAAAAAAAAAAGAAAAATAAAAAAAGGAGAAAAGAAAGAGAGAGATAGAAGCATTACAGCATAGAAGAGAAGAACGAGAGAGAGAGAGAGAGAGAGAGAGAGAGATCAACCGGTGGTCGTTTTCTCACAGTACACCCGTTACGTACCGGGCACGTGGCCGTAGCCAGGCATTGTAACTCCCATGGACGTGGCACGTGGCCATCCGGTGATTCCGCCCCCTTTAACCACCCTACACACCCTCCCACCCCACTCCACCCTTCGCTACACCCCGTCATGTACACGTTTCTTCGTAGGCCGTACGGGAAGACATGAGAGATGGAGAGAGAAAGACAGATGGAATAGATAGAAAGATAAAAAGAGAGAGAGAGAGAGAGAGAGAGAGAGACAATGATGAGAGAGAGAGAGAGAGAGAGAGAGAGAGAGTGATGAGAGAGACTAAGCCTTTGGGTAAGAATAGTTGGAACGTTGTTCAACGCTGTTTAATATTTTGATCGAAAAGAGAGACGCTACCCCGACGAAGAGAAAGAGAGAGAATAAGGGCTAGAGGATTAGGGAGCGGGTAAAAGGGAGAGGGTGCTTGATGTCCACGTGCAGACGACGATCGTTCCCTTTTGATTAATTTTCGGTACGGATCGTCGCACGGAACGTGGATGATTTTCGACAAAGGAAAATGTGCGGTGGAAAAAAAAGGGGGGGAGGTGAATGAGTTTAAGAGTAAGAGAGTGTGAGAGAGAGAGAGAGAGTGAGAGAGGAGTGGGGGGGGGGGTTAGAAAATGGCAACAGCTGGCACCGAGACGAGAATCGACTAAGGACAATGAACGAAAGAGCCCTCTATATATATATATATATCTTTAACCACTTTTTCGACACTGCACGGGGTATATATTGTATATGGATGCATATGTACGTACATGTGTACATATATAGAGGGATATATGTGTATGTGTAGAATATGTGTACATATATATATATATATATATATATATATATATATATATATGTATGTATGTATGTATGTATGTATGTATGTATGTATGTATGTATGTATGTATGTATGTATGTATGTATGTATGTATGTATGTATGTATGTATGTATGTATGCGTGTATATATGTGTATTGTATTAGAAACGTGAACGCTGCTATATGCAAGCACCCTTCTTACTATTTCTACTTAGAAATCATTTCTAACTCGTTTCGCGAAGCGAACGATTTGCCTGGAGCAAGAGTGATTATTCTTGAATATGTAATTTTGAAAGAGAGAGAGAGAGAGAGAGAGAGAGAGAGGGAGAGGGAGGGAGAGGGAGAGAGTTTTTTTAGGGGTTGGTTTTTGTAACGAGTGATGTACAATTTGTAGATCAATTTTCTCTCTCTATCTTTGTTTCTGTCTCTGTTTCTTTTTTTTTTACGGCCCCTTCTCCTTTCTTGCTGTTACTTCCCTTCTTTTTATTGTTCTTCCTTCTTTTTTGTTTTTCTTCTTTTTTTTTTTTTTTTTTTTTGGTTTGTTTGCCGGAAGTAAATTTACGTGTTCGTCGATTGTTATTAGGTTTGAAGGGGGGTACGCACGTCAGTTTTTACGCGCGTGTTTATTTCGTTTTTACTTTCGCGCTTGTTTTTCTCCGTGAAGTTGGCTTAAAAAAGTAAAAAGAACAAAATAAACGAAAAGTAAAGGGGAAAATGAAAGTGCGGCATGGTTTAACAATCGTTCCAATTAATCGGTAGTTAGTGAAGAAGTAGGAGAAAAGAGGAAGATAGATAAAATTAGGAGATTTTATATTCGGTTATTGGGTTTATTATTTATTAGTCATTCTTTTTTATTATTTTATTTGTTTTATTTTATTTTTTTTTTATTTCATTTTATTTATTTATTTATTTTTTTTTTTTTATGAAGTAACAATTATCTCGTACCGATACTCCTTTGACATCGTTTATGCATTTCTAGCGTTAGAGAAAAAAATTAAGAAAATAAAAAAAAAACAAAAAAAAGAAAAGAAAGAAGCAGAGAGACGGTTTCAAATAATACATTTTTTATCTCATTCTGTTCGATCAGTCAATTAATCGATCTTTGCGAAGGGGGAATATGTAAAGACAAAGAAATGATTGAACGCGGGCACGCGTATATAAACACGCATTAAACCACCCACGCTTCCATATTTATTTATCTTTTAACATACAATGATAATATTTTTGTCGAAAGAACAAAAGAAAAAGAAATGCAATATACAACAAAAAACAAACGCGAAATATATTACACACACACACACACACACACACACAATAAATATATATATATAGTTATACGCAATTTGATTTTTCGTTCCAGCAATTGTTGTAAAAAATAAAAAAATGAAAACAAAAAGAACAGGAAACAAAAAAGAACGCAAACAAATAAAAACGAACGAACGAACGAACGAACGATTGAACGATTGAACGAACGAACCGAGTACTTCCCATCCCTTGCAAAAAAAGAAATCAAAAAAGAAACGAAAAGAAAAGAAAGAAAGAACAGGAAGAAAATAACGTGGTACGTGATTTCGGCAGGGGGTTATCCTACCCCTTCCCTGTTCCAACTCTATACGAGAATAAAAAAAAAAGTGGATATGAACTATCGCGCCCGTATTTAATAAACGCGCTATGTCGTGCCGAATCGTACCGCACCGCACCGCACCGCACCGCACCGCACCTCACCCTGCCGTCGGAAAATAATCCGCATACAAGCGATTGTCTTTTCGATTCGCTATATCTCACGCTCGATGCATTTTATCTTTTATGTGTATACGTACGTACGTACGTATATACGTACATACGTACGTCTTGTATATATATATGTATATGTATATATATATATATATATATATATATATATATATATATGTATATGTATATATACCTATATATGTACGTTCATATCGAAATCCTCGTTTATTGCGATTTCCGCTGGACACGTCGATTCGTCACCATCGATAAACGACAACACAATAACACAACGACGACTACTATGACGACTACGAGCAGCGGAATTATGCGCTCGCGCGCACCATTCCTGGTCAACCCTTCTATCTCTCTCTCTCTCTCTCTCTCTTTCTCATTCTTTCTCTATCTCTATCTCTGTCTTTCACAGTTGTCAGAATAGATAATCTGAATCGGGTATTCGGCAAACGATTCTCTCTCTCTCTCTCTCTCTCTCTCTATATATATATATATATATATATATATATATATATATCTCTTTGTCTCTCCAACGTTGAAATTCGAACGATTCAGTACTCTCCGAAAATCATTTCTAGTATCTTCGAGATTACGAGGAAAATATTTTTCAAGTATTAAATAAAAATAAATACGATGTATTTATGTGTATGCATGTATGTGTGTGTATACCGAAATATAATGTAAGAGAGAAAACGTAATGAAATAAAGAGGGAGAGAGAGAAATGATAGAAACATTTATAAATAATTCAAAAGAAATACATTTTTATGAATGAATACATATAAGGAATATAAAATTTGTATTTATGCGAGTGTATTTGCTTTTGTAAAATATAAACTATAAATTTATAAACGGTACAAACACGTTGGATGCATTTAAAGATATTTACCGTATGTTTTACATACGCACAAATATAATGCATTGAATCGACCGAGAAAATAATTCCACGCGTATTCGTTTTATTTCGATGAACATCATCGTTTATTCGACGATAATAATTCTTTTCTCTTTTCTCTTTTCTCTTTTTCCTTCTTTTCTTGTTTTTTTTTTTTTCTTTTTCCTACTCTCTTTCGAATCGACAACAAAAAAATTTACGATAGTCCGAATACAAATTATTCTCCCATTTAATTTGTATTTCATTCAAACAATCTAATTATATACGAGACACTTACGTACGTGTATAACCATGTGTCTATTGTCATAATTACGTGTGTGTGTGTGTGTGTGTGTGTGTGTACGTGCGTGCGCGTCTTCATTAAATTAAATTAATAATATATCAAGACACACGATATTATAGTATCACATACAACGATAATTAAACGAATTTAAAAGTTAATATTTCACAACAGTTAATACACGTTTTTAATCGTCAAAAACTCACGCACACACACACACACACACACACACACACACACACACACACGCACATTAATACCAATAAAATTTCAATCGCTATTAATTAACATCTCATCTAATTCTGTTATTACATACATACACACATTCCTATCTAAAACATATCGCGCATTCGTCAAATTATTTCTTTTTAACGTTTGAAAGAGAGACAGACATAGATAACCAAAGAGACAGACAGAAAGAGAGAGAGAGAGAGAGAGAAATATAATTAAAAGAAAAAAAAAAAAGGAATGAAATAAATTAATAAATAAAATAATGGATTATACGTAAAAACGTATCGTTTTATCAACACGGTCCATCGGTATTTGATATTTAACAAAAAAAAAAAAATAAAATGAAAATAAAAAAACAAAAACAAAGAAAAAACGAACGAACGAACGAACGAACGAACTAACAAACGAAGCAGAAAAAAAAAATAAAAAATAACGTTTACGCCAGAATGGCGAGACTGGCACGACGACGAAGAATTTATTTATGGAATTATACAGGGCCCACTCGAACCGAGACGGTCCATATGGCGCAAGAGACACGAAATCCAGAAGCATAATCGGGATTCAAAAAGAGAGAGAGAGAGAGAGAGAGAGAGAGAGAGGACAGCTGCTCACTCGAGTCGATTCAAACGATCTCGCAGCTGCTTTTGCTGTTGCTGTTGCTATTGCTGTTAAAGTTGCTATTGCTGTTGCCGTTTCTTCTCTTGTCCTGTTACTATTTGTACTGTCTTTTCTCTTTTCCCTTTTTTTCTTTTTTTTTTTTTGTTTGTTTTCTATTCACCGAACACGTAGACATACAACACCTCTTTCATTGTAAAAAAAAAAAAAAAAAAAAAAAAAAAATACAAAAAAAAAAAAAAGAAAAAGCATTTACTTTCACGCAAGTTGGTAACTCGCGAACGAATGACCCTAGGTTTTTCTTTTATTTCGTTCCTTTTTTTTTTTTTTCTTTTTCTTTTTCTCTCTTTATTGGGCCCGATCGCACTTTTCTCTGTCTCTCTCTCTCTCTCTCTCTCTCTCTCGAACACACCGAAAAGAATATTACGAAGTAAACTTTATATGTTAATATTAATGTAAACATGAGAACAGGTGGCAGGTTTTTTATTCTCCCCCACTCTCCAATTTTCTTGTTCCATCTTCCTTTTAAATTAATTAATTTAATTAATTTAATTAAATAAAAAAATAAATGAAAGATAATTAATTTAATTTTCCTTTTTTTTTTCTTTTTTTTTGGGGGGGGGAGGGGGGGATTTATAACGATAGAAATTATTGACAATATTCATTATCCTTCGGTGTAATTAATTATTGAGTTGACCTGATCGAATGTTATAATATTTATGTATTTATGTGTGTGTATGTATATATATATATATATATATATATATATATATATATATATAATCGAAAGGTAAAAAAATAAAAAGGAAAAGAAAAAGAAGAAAAGATGATAAGAACCGATTAAATTTTCGATCGAGGATAAGCGAGT
>OU964980.1:3159727-3162227 GCA_918808275.2 Dolichovespula sylvestris
ATCGAATGTTTATATATGCAAATCATTTGAAATTCGACACCCTCTATATGGTCCATTTCCCGTTATCGATTACCACCCCGTCCGTAATATTGGAAATGAATTTCATTTCGTTAAACGTTAATCCTGACGAACGTTATTTCAAGCTTTGATCGTTGACTCGAGTGAACTTAAAAAGAAGAGAAATGAGAAAAAGAAGAAAAAAAAAATTGAGGAAGGATAGAACCTTCGTATCTCACGGGGGAAAAAAAGGGAAAAGTATTTTTTTCGATGGGCAAAACGTAAAGGAACTTTTTTTTCAACTTCTTCCTTCCTTTCTTCTTTCTCTTTCTTCTGTCTTCTTGTTTAGTTTTCGTCACGGATGCACAAGAAAAATTGAAAGATAGTAGATAGTCCCCATTAGCCGCGAGTGAAGGGCAAAAAGGTACGAGAATGTAAAAGGGAAAAAAGGAAAAAAGAAGAAAGGAGGACCACGGAGGAGGAGGAGAAAATTCGATTTGGTATAAAGACAAAAAAAAAAGAGAGAGAGAGAGAGAGAGAGAGAGAGAGAGAGAGAAAGTTACAAACGGTTGCGTTATATTTCTCTACGAAGATTAAAAAAAAAAAAAAGAAAAAAACGAAAAAAAAAACCGAATAAAAAATAAAAAATAACAGATATGAAACATAAATATCGACGTTCGAGAAAATCGAAAATATCATTTTCGAGCGAGGATATTAATTAATTTCAACGGGAAGGTAGAGAACGATAGAGAAAAATCGAAAGGACCGACAAACGTTTCGAAAAAAAAAGCAAAAAAAGAGGGAAAAAAAAAATCACCTACGTGATCAAACTCTTTATCATCCGATCTTCTTTGATCTACAAAGAGAGAGAGAGAGAGAGAGAGAGAGAGAGAGAGAGAGAATAAAAATAAAAGAAAAAAAGAAACAAAAACGAGAGATGACGGTGATGATGATAATGATAACAATGATAATGATACTCGAACGTAATATGTAATAGAGGATTTAACATGTGTATATATATACATATATATATATATATATATATATATATATATATATATATATATAATGGGGTATCGTTTGTTAGATAAATGATGTATGAGGGGAAATAATAATGAGAATTTGATATTTCGAGTACAAAGATTATAGGAAAAACGAGAATCGAGATTCGACATCGTACATCGACCAACGCCATTATGTCTGTTTGTTAGAACTCAAAAGAAAGGATGAAATATATATATATATATATATGTATATATATATATATATATATATATATATATATATATATATTATATGTGTAGGTGTATATATATATATATTATATGCGTGGTTGTATGTGTATATATATATATATATATATATATATATATATATAATAGGATAGAGAAGAGGGTGACGCTCTCTCGAAAAGGAATAAAGGAGTATGGGAAACTTCGATGTTCCTTCTTCTATCGCATGTTAGCGACAAGAGCACAAAGGAAAATGTTCATCCTAGCTTTTCTCCTTCTCTTTACTTCCCCACCCACCTCCTCCTCCTCCTCCTCCTCCTCACCTTCACTACCACCACCAAACCACCCCGAACTCACGAGAGATTTAATTATCGAAGTTTTCGTTAAGGGGCTGCGCGCTCTACCCTTCTATCATCTCATCCTCGGATTTCTACTCGACTGAGAGAGACAGAAAAAAAGAGAGAGAGAGAGAGAGAGAGAGAGAGAGAGAAAGAGAGAGGGCTTACCTTATCGAAATATAAGGTTATAACGGAGTATCGTGTCTCAAACAAGACTCAAATTTATATATATTTATATATTTATATATAACATTATTAAATGTCATATCGTTTGTACAAAATACGTAAATGTGAACACGTGAACATTTTTCTTATTGATATCTCGAATAACAATAACAATAATAAAAATAAAAATAATAATAATAATAATAATAATAATAATAATATCGGTCAACGAAGAAATTTCGTAATGGGAACGATATTTAATTTAGCTTCGTCCATTAATAATACGTCCACCCAATAATTATTATAAAATTGTAATCGGGAGCGGGTTAGGGGGAGAGTAGTAGAGGAACGTTAATGAACGTCCACGTTCGTTAAATATTACGTACGTAATATCAAACGTAAAATAAGATATTATAAAATTTGCGAACGTTATGATTGCAATACTTTAAGTAATATCAAAAAAGGGAAAAAGAAATTCCAGTTACGTCTGAAAAAATTAATGGATTATTATTGGCGAGGGGGTATAGTTAACTGGAATTAACAAAAAAAAAAAAAATGAAAGAAAGAAACGAGTCCAGAGAGAAAGAGAAAGAGAGAGAGAGAGAGAGATTATTCGTGGAAACGAAATGAAACGAAAGACCGAACAAAAAAATACAGGAACAAGGAAAGGAAACGAAACAATTTTTTTCCACCCCCGCCCTCCCCCTCCCCACCCCTAGATCGTCGATAAAATATCAAATGGGATTTGTCAAAAAGATCATATGAAAT
>OU964980.1:3167227-3187227 GCA_918808275.2 Dolichovespula sylvestris
AAAATTGAAACGCAAAATTGTATAAGTTTATCAAATTATTATTATATATTTTATTATTATTATTATTATTATTATTATTATTATTATTATTATTATTATTATTATGTAGCATTTTATTTATTTATTATTATTTTATCATCGGCACGAATTTTTACGGGCCATATCCAATGATTTAAAAAAAAAATTAAATAAAATAAAATAAAATAAAATAAAATGAAATGAAATAAAATAAACAAATTATAAGAATGACGTACCAGTGCTATGATCAATGAGCTCAAAACGGCCGCGACGGCCGTGGTTAATAATTGATGAAAGAATTGCGTTACGATAACAATTTCATAGATCGGCGACTTGTTGCTGTCGAAGGGTAAAATCATCTTGAGTAATAGCTCGCGTTCCCCCACCTCCAAGTAATTACTATCGCCGATAATGAATGTACCGGTCGCGTAAAAGAACGCGGAAATGCAGTAGACGCTGATAATTAAATTCGAGAAACGATGGGCCAATATTATTTTACTTGTCATCGTACTATGGCCGCATACAATGTCCGTAGATTTCTCCCAATCAATATCCATCATTTCCAAGATCTCGTTGAACGTGCTTTCGAATTATATAATAATTTTAATCGTAAGATTTAATAATATTAATCATCGATATATGGAGGATTTATTTATTTATTTATTTTTTTTTTCCCGTTTTTTTTTTTTTTTTTTTAAGTTATATATTAATCGTCGATGTATATTAGATTTTTTAAAATATCTTTTCATAATCAATTTAATCAATAAAAATAGTAATTAATTCTTTCTTTCCTTTCTTCTTTGGCTTTCCTTTCTTTTTCTTTTATTTATTTATTTATTTATTTGTTTGTTTTTTTTTTTTCATTTAATATTCACAAGATTCAGAAATAATGATTGTAATTTCAATTGCAACGTCATATCGATTTAGAAGGAGTTTAATTTCATTTGAAATTTATACGCATAGCTAATTATATTTTTTTCTTATCGTATACTAAATTTTTATGAAATATTTTAGGAAGAGTTTATAATTAACACACGCGCGCGCGCGCGCGCGCGCGCGCACACACACACACACACACACACACACACATTAACACATAAACGCAAACACAATACCTAATGTATCGTAATATTCATTATAATAAAAACATTTTAATTTCTAATAGATACGATTAGAATTAATACGAAGAAATAATAATCCCGTTTGTTGGAATATTATATGTAACAAAGAAAAAAAAAAAAAAAAAAAACAAAAAATAATTCAGTTTCATTCACCGAAACACACAAACGTTTATACATAATCCGTATTATACGTTATTATCGTTGAAAGATATCGCTTATAGTTGCCAAAATTATCGATATATTTTTTAATAATTAAAAAGAACAACAAAAGCCCCTCCCCTCCCCTCCCCCCCCCCTTGTCTTCGGGATAATCAACAAAAATAATATAAACAAAGGAATAAATAAACGAGTAAATAAATAAGTAATAAAACAAAAATATTTCAATGCAACGCGTTCGTCAAATTCCACGTAGAAATTAATTTCATCGCCAAATGTTAAAACACGTTCGCCTGATTATAAATATTCATAATAATTAGACAC
Source organism: Dolichovespula sylvestris (assembly GCA_918808275.2). Taxonomy (NCBI): domain Eukaryota; kingdom Metazoa; phylum Arthropoda; class Insecta; order Hymenoptera; family Vespidae; genus Dolichovespula; species Dolichovespula sylvestris. The sequence goes on from OU964980.1 coordinate 3,168,847, forward strand.
CAACGCGATTATATAAAACACACACAGAGGTACATATACACGGACACGAACGTAGTTAATTACTAAACGATAATTGAAAAAAAAAAAAAAAAAAGAAAAAAGGAGAAGAAGAAGGAGAGAAGGAAAGAAAAAAATTAAAAAAAAAAATAAATAAATAATAAACGATATATCAATCAATAATCACGACATACATACATAAATAAATACATACGCACGTACATCCATACATACGTAGGTGCATAATGCAAATATACATACATACATGCATTTATATAAATATACAATCTTACCCGCAATTAATCCAAAAAGCGAATAGCTTCAAGATCGTAATCGTGTATGCCAAGGTGAGACTGACGGTATCCATGATTCCCATTAATTCCATTAATCCCGAATGTTGAAATAGATAACGAAATTGAAATGTTTGTACGAGGGATACCGTCACGATCCAAAAGATTCGCGGAATTATCATCATGGAATTAGGCCATACTCCGGCGCAACGTAAACCTAATCGTACTGCCGGACCGATTGTACTCGTCAACATTTTATCTCTGTCTCTTTATTTTTTATTTTTTTTTTTTTTTTTTTTTATTGTTCTCTCATTCACTCACTATCTCTCTCACTCTCTCTCTCTGTCTCTCTCTGTCTTTGTCTCTCTCTCCGTCTTTATATATATATATATATATATATATATTTGCACGAAATTATTCTGATAATGATTAAAGACTAAAGAGAGTAAAATCAATCAGCTGATCGCGAAACGAATCGACGATTCAATAGAAGTCAGAGTGCTCTATCATTTCCTACTTTACCTTCTTTATCGTAGAATGATCTAAATGATACTGAACGCTATCACGTTTTATTCTAATCCTAAGAAGATGGTCTTCTCTTTCTTTCTTCCTTTCTTCTTTTTTCTTTCTTTCTTCCTTGTTTCTTCTTTTTTTTCTTTTTTTTCTTTTTTCAAATGCGCACGTCGCACGCTGTCCCACACCAAACCAACAGAGTTTATCGATTATTCTCTCTCTCTCTCTCTCTCTCTCTCTCTCTCTCTTTCTTTCTCTTACTCTCTATCTCTTTCTCTCTATCTCTATCTCTATCTCTATCTCTATCTCTATTTCTTTTTCTCTGCAATTTCAAGCTATTGCATTATTCATCGAAAACTCCATACTTTCAACATAAAACAAAGTTTCTCCTCGAATGGCGGGGAGGGGAAAGAAAAAATAAAATAAAAGCAAAGCGAAGAAAACTCGAAATAAAAAATGCCCGACGGTTAAGTATAATATTACGAGTAAAATATTAAATGCGAGAGGAGGCTCACCTATCGTGTCTAGTCTTCGTGGTAATATTTATTTTCCTTTCTCTTTTTCTTTCTTCTATTTTTTTTTTTTTTTTTTTCTATTTTCTTTTCGTTTTTATTTTCTTTCCTCACTCGTAGTGAACATCGCGCGTGATCGCACTTGGCGAGAGGAAGGAAATGATCGTTCAAATATTTAATATTCGGACACTCTTCATATATATATATATATATATATATATATATATATATATATATATACTACTTTGAATAGAAAAAAAGAAAACAAAAAAAGAAATTGAAAAGATATATTCCTTTCTCTTTTCGTTTTTTTCTGTTTTTCTTTCATTTTTTTTTTTTTCTTTTTTTGTTAGATAAGCAACGAAAGATTAAATGGAAAGAGTAAAAAATAAGTTGTGAAATAATGAACTTTCGATCGTGACTCTTCCCTTTTTATTTTTCTTTTTTTTTTCTATTTATTTGTTTATTTATTTATTTATTTATTTAAGTATTTATTTATTTACTTTTTTTTCCCTTATACAAGTGTAGCATCTATTGTTATTGCTTTGGATTGGACGTCTTCTGGATTGATAAAAGGATACTCTGTGAAATATAGTATTATTATTAATATATATATATATATATATATATTTATATAGAAAGTAATATATAAATATTTTAATATAGAGTGCGAGGTTGAGAGGTTTCTAAGTAATTTTTTTTTTATTTTTTATTTTTCTTAAATTAATTTTTCGAAACTTTAAAAATTAATTTCTTCTTCCTGATAACTTTCGTAACATTTCTTTTCTCTGATAACCTCTGTATATTATTGGGTATATATATATATATGTGTGTGTGTGTGTGTGTGTGTGTGTAATAAAAAATTCGTTGTTGAGATCGTGCACGAAGAGAGTAAAATTATAGTCTTTAAATATTTAAGAGGGGAATCCCTTGGAATCAAATTTGTCAGACAGCATGCAGCACCGAATGTTCGTTTAATATTTATCCTGCGTACGTTCTAAAAACGTCATTGTATTGTTCAAACAAATCGAATCATTCTTGATATAATGTATGCATGTATGTATGTATATACGTATTATGTACAGATGAAAAAATACAGATGAAAAAATGTTTCAAAAATATTTGGAAAAAATAATCATAATATTATTTGTTTATTTAATTTTTTTCTTTATAAATATATATATATATTTATAAATATTTCATATATTAGTTCATTAATTTCAAAATAATTATATATATAATCGTTTAGTAATTTTAAATTAAATTAATTATATAAAATAAATTAATTAATTATATTAAATTTAAATTAATTATATATATATATATATATGTATATATTATATGAAAATCATATTTATATTTATTATTTTTTAATATAAATAAATAAATAGAGAGACAGAGAGAGAGAACAAAATATATAATTAATATTTATTAATTAAACATCTAACAACTTAAAAAATACTCCCCTTTTATACACACACACACATATATTCGTATTCCAAAATGTTCATGTTTATAAGTGTGTGTATATACATGTATTTACTATGAAATGAAAGAATAAAAAATCAATTTTAATAACTCGCATGAAGTACAGAGACGTATGAGGCAGAGGCTTTCAACATCTGCAACAAACAAAAAAACAAACGAACGAACGAACGAACGAACAAAACAATAAAGAAGTTATATAGAAAAAAAAAAAAAAAAAAAAAAAACCTAAAGAAAGGTAATTTGTTTTTCGAAACGATCTTACTCGTGCGAATCCTTCCAATGACAACTCCATAAACTTGCCCGCGGTAATTTTAAATCGTTTTTGTGATCTGATCATCAGGAACAATAACGATTTACATTCATTCGGATCAAGTTCGTACCAATTACATTCATATGCTGCTTTCTCGATAGCCATGCCCTATAAAAATAAATAAACAAATAAATAAATAAATAAATGTAAAGTAAAAGATAAAAGAGAAAAGGAAGGATGATAAATAAATATGAATGAATAAATGTATGAAGAGTAAGAAATAATAAAGGAAATAAATAGAAAGGAGAAAAGAATAGGAAAGAAAATAAATAAATAAATAAGTAAATAAATAAATAAATAAATAAATCAACGATATTCAATCCGACATAGATCAGGTTAGAACAAAAGTTACTACAGGTGGATCAAATCCTCCTAGATGATTTTTTAAACGCTATTACTCTTTTCTCGAAACGTATTCGAGCTAACTTCTTCTTCTTTCTTTCCTTTTTTCTTTTTTTTTTTTTTTTCAAATAACAAAAATAAAATTACGAAAAGCCAGCTTGTAAAGTTACTTTTTATAAAATTAATATTATTATTATTATTATTATTATTATTATTATTATTATTATTATTATTATTATTATTATTATTATTATTATAGTAATTTAAAGCAAATTATTTACCTTGGATCTGATAAATTCACCAGCAAAGCAGAGAACGAAGGCCTCCAAATTCACTAGAATGTAATAGGGAATGGTCCTTGCCAATATAACAGACCTTTGTTCGGAATCTAGTGACTTTTTATCAAAGAGAATATCTTTCAGCAATATTTATTTATTAATTTTTGTTTTCATAATCTTGATTTACACACACACACACACACACACACACACACACATATATAGCTCACCGTGACGATCAAGAAACCCAATAATCCGATCACCAAAGTATTCGAAAGAAATTGCATCAGTGCGATGTAAGAAAATATATTTTCGATATTCTCGACAAATTTAATTACCCTCTGATGACACTTGATCAAAGATTTGAACGTTTCCCTGCAATGCGAATGATTCTCCGTCATTTTCGATATCTCTGAAAATTTTTTACAAATTACGTCCACTCGACCGTCTACATGGAGTATCTAAAAAAAAAAAAAAAGAGAGAAAAAGAAAAAAAAAATAGAAGAAAGAATAAAGTAAAATAAAATAAAATAAAATGAAACAAAAGAAAATGATAAAAATGATTCGTTCGATTTTTGAAATCGTTTTTCGTAGAGGTAACGAAAGAAGGAAATAAAAAATCGAGAAAAACAAGAGATAACGTCGTTGTTCTCGACGATTAATTTAAGAATAAGGAAAATGAAAATTAAAAAAAGAAAGAAAACGATTTATTCTCACCAAAGTCACGAGCAAAGCGTTCATCATGCCCGACGTAGAGGCTGCTATGAATTCTTCAAGGAATTGTGCAAAATTGACGAGCTCGTAAATCGGTGATTCTGAATAGTCGAACGGCAATTCCATTTTAAGTAATAGCTGTTTATCCTTTCCAAAGAGACCGAAAGAAAGGAAAAACGTTACCCCCAAGGAATAAGAACCAACGAAGAAGTTCGAATAACGACGTGACACTGTCAATTTCTTCGTCATCGTATCAACGTTTTCCTTCTCGATTATGCACTCCCTCCAATCGTACGTCATCATTTTTAATACATCCGTGAACACCCTGACCGTCGAGTACGTCGATTGAATTCGATCGTACAAATTTTTGTCAAAAGCGTGGAAACAAAAAACAAAAAAAAATATATATATATATATATAATATTGATTAAAGCATTAAAATAAAAAATAAAAGTATTCGTTAAAATTTATAAATATATATATATATTTAATTTCTTTAAATTTCTAAAATTGTATCACATACAAAGATGATTAAATTAAAAATTAATTAAACATACCAACGCACGTGTACGGATTAAAATTAATAATAATAAGAAAGGTTGGAGTATAAATTTGAAAATTACAAAATATACATATACATACGTATGCGTATGTATATTTTGTAATTTTCTTTACTTTATTTGAGATGTAAGTCAAGTTTACTTACCTGTTCTTAATCCAAAGTATTATTAATTTAATAAACAATAAATTGTTGGATATGGCGATACTCAAACAATCCATTAAACCGGGCAAATCGCCGTTACGAAAATTTTCTATTACGTAACAAAATTGAAATGTTAACGTGGTAAACATAATGATCGTCCAAACGATACGATGAACCATGGCGTAATTATAATCGGGCCATAATCCAATGAAACGCAAACTAAACTCGAGCAAACGATTTATCGGGCTTCCAGGTAACATCGAATTTTTTATCCTTTATTTATTTATTTTATTTTATTTTTTTTTTTTTTTTTTTTATTAAATTTCTCCAATCTTCGATCCTCAAAAAAGTTTTACTTCGAACGCGCGTACACGTGTCAGGTATTTATTTGCTTATTTATTTATTTATTTATTTATTTTTTTTTGTTATCACCGTCGGTAAAACAGTTTCTCGATCACATAAGAAGATGAAGACGAAGACGAATAATAATAATAATAATAATAAGAAGAAGAAGAAGAAGAAGAAGAAGAAAGAGAATAGACCCCGATGGAAAGCAAAGCGAAACAGAAGTGACACAAAATTTGTCGAATAAACGATGTCTATTCGTTTCTTTAACCTCCCTAACCACCTCTCCCTCCCTCCACCACTTCTCTTTGCCCTCTCTCTCTCTCTCTCTCTCTCTCTCTCTCTCTCTTTGTCACCCTCCCTCTCTCTCTTTCTCCTTATATTAAATTGATAGTTTTGCAAGCATGATTATAGTCCGACGCGAAAGAAAATCACCCCGTAAGGGATATAAAAGAAAAGGAAAAAAAAAACATAGATGTTATTACGTCTATTTCGAATTGAAAAATGGAAGACAAACAAAATAAAAAGTAACAGAAATTGGAGAGAGGGAGAGGGAGAGGGAGGGAGAAACCTTCGCGAGTCGAAAAATCATTCGATTTAATAATGCAAATGCATATTCGTGCGCGTCACACGCGAACACACCGAGCGAGTAGAGTTCAGTCCTTGCGTTTTTCTCCGTCGTGGTAAGAGCTAGGAGTGGGAACATTTTTGTCTCCTTTTATTTTTAATTTTTCCTTTTTTTGTTTTCCCCTTTCCCAGACAAAAACGTTACGTCCGTTTTTCGTTTTGTTTTGTTTTTCGGCGAGTCCAAAGTCGACCGATCGATTTCGTTAGATTGTAAGTACCAATTGTGAAAAAGAAATTTTGCGAATTTTGGGAAAATTTAATTACCACCCTTTCGAATTCGAAAATTTCAACACATATATCTCGCGCGTGTTCGAAGTTCGTTGAAATATCTATCGTAGACGTACGTGGACGATAGTAATTTAATGGTGATGATAATGATGATGATGATAATAATAATAATAATAATAAACAATATGATAACAATTTAATGACACATGATAATGACGATAATAATAAATATAAATAATAAAAATAATAATAATAATAATAATAATAATAATAATAATAAATAATATGATAACAATTGAATGACAACGATAATGACGATAATAATAAATATAAATAATAAAAGTAATAATAATAATAATAATAATAAATAATATGATAACGATTTAATAAAAACGATAATGACGATAATAATGAATATAAATAATGAAAATACAAATAATAATAATAATAATAATAATAATAATAATAATAAATAATATGATAACAATTGAATGACAACGATAATGACGATAATAATAAATATAAATAATAAAAGTAATAATAATAATAATAATAATAAATAATATGATAACGATTTAATAAAAACGATAATGACGATAATAATGAATATAAATAATGAAAATACAAATAATAATAATAATAATAATAATAATAATAATAATAATAATAATAATAATAATTATAATAATAACAACAACAATAAAAAAAAGAATAAAATCATAATTGTAAATAATTATAACGTTGGGTATTAAAATTTCGATTAGAAATAATATTAGAGTATTCTCTATAGTTTTATTACGTTACATGGCGATTGTCGTCGTCGTCGTCGTCGTCGGATATGTCGTTATTAGAATTAAAACGATCCTTTAATACATAGCGTAAAGTACCGAAACGTACGATCCTGATGCTTTTAACATCTGAAACGATAATAAATACGATTTATCTGATTGTTACGATGATAATCGGGACGAAGGGTGAAATTAATGGGAAAAAAAAAAAAAAAAAAAAAAAAAAAAAAAAAAAAAAGAATGAAAAAAAAACAAGAGAGAAAGGAAAAAGAAAAAATTTTCATTTGATCTTACGCTCGCAAATACTTCCAACGACAAATTCATGAACTTTCCAGCTGTTATGGCAAATCGTTTTTGCGTTCTTATCATTAGAATCAATAGAAATCTATTATCGCTTGAATCCAATTCGTACCAATTCGAATGATATGCTGCTCTCTCGATATCTGTGCTCTATATACGTATATATATAATACACACACATGTATATATATATATATATATACAAATAGAAAATATTTTTATTTACCATACATATACATATATATATATACATACATATATATATATATATACACACATATATATTGTACTTACCTTGGAACTTATATATTCACCGGCGTAACAAAGTGCAAACGCTTCGAGATTTGCGAGAACGTAATAGGGTACAGTTTTTGCTAGGATTACGTTTCTCCGATCGGAATCTAACGACTGAAAAGAAAAGGAAAAGGAAAAGAAAGAAAAGAAAAAAAAAAGAAAAAAAAGAAACGAAAAGAATTCTTTTTCAAGTAAAAAAAGAATAATCCTTTTTTCAATTAAAAAAGAAACATTCTTTTACGTTTCTTAATCGTGCAAAATTTTTCTTTTTCTTCTCCTTCCTCTTCGTTCTTCTTCGTTCTTCTTCTTGTTTCTTTTGAACGAACCAAAAAAAAGGAGAGAGAGAGAGAGAGAGAGAGAGAGAGAGATAGAGAGAAGAAAAAAAAAAAAGAAAAAAGAACAAAGCTCAAAAATAACAATCTTCCATTTTAATGTTTCGTTACGAATAATATATTATCGTAGGATATTTTATTTACCGTAACTATCATAAATCCGAGGGAACAGATGACGAGGGTATTCGATAAGAATTGAATTAGCGCGATATACGTGAATATATTTTCGATGTTATCCGTGAAAGCGATTATCCTTTGATGCTTGTAAATCGTCATTTTCAATATCCTATTACGGGATTCATTTTTTCGAAAGTTCGACGATATATCCGATAATTCACGACACATTATCTCGACTTGACCATCGACGTGTAGTATCTAAAATGATTTGTTTGTTTGTTTTTTCTTTCTTTTTTTTTTTTTTTTTTTTTTTTTCTTTTTTCATCGATCACGCTAATAAGCGTTATTATAAACGATACAAAAAGATTATGTTCGTTCTTGATTGTACGTGCGCTTACATGCGCGCTTTGAGTAATAAAATTACGTTCCTTTCGTGTTAAACGTCAAATGATATTTGTCGAAGTTACAAAATAAAAAAAAAAAAATAAATTGTCGCTTAAAAATGCGATAATTTTCCATTGATTTTCGATAAATACGATTCGGAATAAATTAAAGAGAAATATATATATAATAATAATAATAATAATTAATTATAACATAATAATTTTGCACGCGTTTATTGTAACGTCACCATTTCTAAGGAATGATTTATTATTTAGAAAAAAAAAAAAAAAAAAAAAGAAAAAAACAAAACCAATCCATTTACAAAATCAAATCTATCGAATTCGTCGAACGCGCGCGTTTCTTTTTACCAGCATATAACAAAAGAATAAATAAATAAATAAATAAATAAAATATTTATATATTACCAAGGAAACAAGGAATGCGCTTAGCATACTTGACATCGAGGCTGCCATAAATTCTTGAATAAATTGAACGACATTGACGAGCTCGTAGATCGGCGATTTCGTAGCGTCGAAAGGTAATTCCATCTTTAATATGAGCTCCCTTTCCTGGGTGAACAGTGCGAATGATAAGAAAAAAATAACACCTATCGAGTAAGAACCAACGAATAGACTCGAGTATAGTTGCGACAATTTAACCCTTTTACGCATGGTCTCGTGATTTTCCTTATTATCGACGGAGTCGGACCAATCGTCAGTCATCATTTTCAATATGTCATCGAGGACGCTGCAAATAATTTATATCCGATGATGATTATTAACGATTTACAGATAATCGATACCATAATCGATTCTATATATATATATATATATATATATATATATATATATATATATATATACAAATTTCGCTCAACAAAATAATTTTGAAATTTTTGTTCTATCGCATTTGAATTTATAGTATTAATATACACTTTTTGTTGTCCTTTTTTGTTTTTTAATTCGAAAGAAAGGAAGAAAAAATATTTGCCATATCGCATATCCAAACGAAACAACTTCTGTGTAATACTTTTCGTTATAGAAATAGATTCAATATTTGTTACGTATAAAAAAAGAAGAAAAAAAAACAGAGAAAAATAAATTCAATATCATAGTATCGTTTTATTGAAAAAAAAAAAAAAAAAAAAAGAAATATATATATATATATATATATATATATTTAATATCATACTTTGCGTATATACCACCGAATGAATAACGCCGTACGATATTTCGTGCACCGAAAAAAAAATAAAAAGAAAAAAAAAAAAAAAACGTTTCAACGTTTCAAAAAACAAATCGAAGCGCGTCAGTATCGCTCCGTTACGCTTAACAAAATTTCTATGTCAATTGTTGTATCGATCCGATCCAGTGTACAGAAAAAAAAAAATAAAAATAAAAAAAAAACAACAACAACAACAACAAACAAAAAGGAAAAACCACTTTCTAAATCGTCCGAAGGAACGACGACGACGACGACGACGACGACGACGACGACGACGACGATGAAAAAAAAGAAAAAGAAAATAAAAAACAAACAAACAAACAAACAAAATTATATAAACAATTATATATATATATATATATATATATATATCACTTACCGATTTTTCATCCATAGTACGATTAGTTTAACGAAAAAGACGGTGTTCGACATCGTTATGCTCAAACAATCCATTAAATCTGGCAAATCGCCGGAGGTCAGATTAACGAATACGTAAGAGTATTGAAAGATAAGGGTCAAGCACATTGTTATTATCCATGAGAGACGATGGATTTTAACGTAAGTATAATCAGACCAGAGACCAACGAGACGAAGACTGTACTCCACGAGTCGATTTATCGGACTGACGTTGGTAAACGTCATGTCGTCGAATAATCGAATCAATCGACTATTTTCTATTTTTTTTTTCCTCTCTCTCTCTCTCTCTCTCTCTCTCTCTTTTATTTTCTTCCCTTTTATTTCTCTCTTTTCTTTTCTTTTCTTTTCTTTCTTTTTTTTCGAAGTAAAACGACGTCCGATGGTAATCGTCGAATTACCTCGAAGGAGGAGGATGTTTAAAAAAAAAAAAAAAAAAAAAAAGAGAAAGAAAGAAAAAAAGAAACAAAAAAGAAGGAAGAAGAAAAAATGGAGAAAGTTTTTTCTTCTTTTTCCTTTCTCTTTTTTCTTTCTTTTTCTTTATTTTTTTCTTTTTTTTTTTTGTCTTTCCCTCTTATTCCTCCTCCTCCTCCTCCACCTCCTCCTCCTACTCCTCCTTCTCTTCTTCACCCCCTCCCCTAGACGATACAGATATATCTATAATTAAACACTATTCTCTAACTCGGCTATTGCGAAACTTCACTTTTATTCTTCTAACTATACTTAGCTCAGTATTATATTCTTTCACTTATATCTGTTTCTATTTCTTATTCCCTTTTCTCCCTTATTTCTCTGATATTTCCGACGTAAGATAAAGTAAAAGGAATAAGAAAGAAAGTAGAAAGAAGAAGAAAGAACAATCGACGTTTGTAAGGAAAAGTTTGCAATATAAAATCCTTCTCTGATCGTTCACAATATATCTGTATATCCGTCCACGTATGTCCGTTTATGTGTGCATTGTGTGTGTGTGTGTGTGTGTGTGTGTGTGTGTGTGTGTGTGTTTTCGAACGAAAATCGTTCTTAGTCAAGATGATTACAGGTTTTCGTGATACATAAAAGAAGATCTAACCGTATATCGTGATTATATCGTGTGATGCCTTCTTTCCTTGAACGCTTACATTAAACACGAGAGAGAAAGATAGAGATAGATAGATAGAGAGAGAGAGAGAGAGAGAGGGTGAGAGAGGGTGAGTGAGTGATGATCGAAATCCATTTGATTGAATTATTCAAAAACTTATAAGTGAACTTTACACGCGAACTTTATTCTATATGTTCATCCCACCCTCCTCCTCCTCCTCCTCCTCCTTCTTCTTCTTCTTCTCCTCCTTCTTCTCCTCCTTCTTCTCCTACTTCCTTTCGATTGTCATCGTCGATGTTGATCGAAATTGTTTTCATCGTTTAGAAACTTCGTTCGACGTGATAAAAAGGAGCATAATCGAAACAACCATCTTTTTTTTTTCTTTCTCTCTCTCTCTCTCTCCCTCTCTCTCTCTCTCTCTCTAACCGACTATAACACCCTTTTTAATTTATATCGGGTACGAATAAGCGAAACTTTCTTCTTTCTCTTTTCATCCCACCGTGTCGCAACGATATGACAATAATAATAATAATACTATCTTATACACGCATACGTATACGGGTAATAATTTCGAGTTTTGTTTCTTTTTTTTTTTTATTCTTTCCCTTTGTCTTCTCTTCGTTTTTTATTTTTCTCGTTCCTCCCTTTTCATTTTTTTACTTTCCTTTCCTCTTTCGCTTCTTCTTCTTCTTCTTGCTTTCTTTTTCTTTTTTTTTTTTCTTCTTCTTCTTCTTTTGTTCTCGTGGTTTCCCTTTTTATTGTTATATTTATTTATTCTTCGTTTCACGTGGGAGAGGGTAGGAGAGGGGAGGGGACGGGAAAATTTTGTTTCCAATCATTGCCTGTCTCGTCTAATCATTAATCGTCGTTTTACTCTACTACGTATATATATATATATATATATATATATATATATATATATATATATGTATGTATGTATGTATGTATGTATGTATACACGATAAATCTTTATTAAACTAGAATTTAGTTTCTTCCGGTGTTTAATACATCGCGTGTAATACCGATGCATACGATGCCGAAGCCTTCAGGATCTATAAATCAAAGTTAGATTACATTAATGTGTATGTATATATGTTTAAATTATATTTTATTATTATTATTATTATTATTATTATAGTTATTAGAGTATAGAGTGTCTTCAAATTAATTCGTTCGTCTTATATATTAACTATACATATTAATAAGAAATATAATAATTCGTGAACGTGGATATAAAATTATCCTATCATTTTTTAGAAATATAAAATATTAACAAATTATATATTATACATGTGTGTGTATATATATATATATATATATATATATATATATATAAAATATAATTTCTAAATATATTTATACGTGTGTATGCGTGCGTGTATATATACATTATATTTGTAATTATTATACATTAATTAGAAAAAAAAAAAAAAAAAGAAAGAAACCTTTCCTTACACTGGCGAAACTTTCCAAAGACAAATCCAAAAACTTGCCGACGGTGATGGTCAATTTTTTTTGTGCTCGGAGTATCAGCAACAAGACGTATTTACTCTCTTTAGGGCTCAATTCGTACCATTGAAAATTGTACGCCTCTACTCCGATAGTTAGGCTCTACGAAAAAAACAAAGCGAAGCAAAATAAAACAAAATAAAAAGTAACGTATAAGAAATAAATAGAAAATAATATTACTATAAATACGGCAACGTTAGAAACGCGTACATCGACAGCACGATTATAATATAATAATAATAATAATAATAATAATAATGATAGAATAATAATAATAAAAATAATGATAATAATAATTAATACAATATGTTACCTTCGAACTTAGATATTCACCGATGTAGCACAGTATAAATGCTTCGATGTTTATCATTATATAATATGGAACAGTTTTTCCTAATATAGCACCGGCCTCGTCGGTGCCCATAGACTTTTTAAGGATCATTTAATTATAACGACGTTCGTTCCGAACAAATAACGACAAAAATAACGTACGTTAAGTCGTATTCGAATATTTGGAAAAAAAAAAGAAGAAAAAGAAAAAGAAAACATATATACATATTTATATACCCACGATCATTATGACGAATCCCGAGAAACATATGGCCATGGTGTTGGAGAAAAATTGTAACAGTGCTATGTAAGTGAATATATCCTCTATATATCTCGAAAACAATATTATCCTATTGTGTTTAACTATCAAATATTTTAACGTTATCAAACGCGACGTTTCGTCCATTTTGAATCGATCGAACATGTCCTTTATCTCTTGACACATAACATCTATCTGTCCGCCTACGTGTAGTATCTGTCAAAAATTATTATCAAACGTTATTATCAGTTGTTAAACAAATTTAAAAAAAAAAACAATTTTAATATATATATATATGTATATATTGTTTTAATCGTAAAATTATATATATCACAAATAACAATATAATAATATTTTAACAAATATGAAAAATTAAAATGGGACGATATAACGGATGAAATAAAATTTAATTATAAATTTTTTTTTAATATTAAAATAATCATATAATTATGTATGTGTGTGTGTGTGAAAAAAAATTGTCACACATATGTATATATTATTTTAATCGATATGAAAAACTAAAGTGAAACGATATAACCGATGAAATAAAATTTAATTATAAATTCTTTTTTAATATTAATATAATTATATATTTATGTATATATATATATATTAATAAATGAAAATGCAATAATATTTTAACAAATATGAAAAATTAAAATGGGACGATATAACGGATAAAATAAAAATTAATTATAAATTTTTTGTTATATTAAAATAATTTTATATATGTATATATATGTGTGTGTGTGTGTGTGTGTGTATTCATTAATTAACTTGTACGATTACCATAGTAACGATGACGGAATTGAGCATACCAGAAGTAGCGGCAAACGCAATTTCCTCAATCAATTGTACGATACAAACGATCTCGTAAGTCGGCGAATGAAACGGATCGAAGGGCAATTCCATTTTAAGTACAAGTATCCTATCCTCCGACAATATTACAGGAAATATAAACATTATCGCGCTGAATGAGTAAGCAAAAAAACAGAGGTTGGTAAAACCTCGCAACGATTTAATCTTATCGATCATGATATCGTAATGTTTGATCGAAAATTCGTTACTTGTTGTTGTTATAGTTGTCGCCGTTGTTATTATTTCCGACCAATCGTCGTTCATCATAAGCAAAATATCACGTAACGTTCTAAGCGAAATTCTTTGGTAATAAAGTTTCCATCACGGAATCGTTATTTTTCTTTAAAAAAAAAAAAAAAGGAAAGAAAAAAACAAAAACCATATTGAACAAAAGACACGTACCCTTGATGATTCCAAAGTATAAATAGTTTGATCAGCAACAGACTGTTGGATACGGTGATACTGAAGCAATCCATAAGCTCGACGAGATCATCGACGAGAATATGAATGACGATGTAACGATATTGAAACATTAAAATCGAACCCAACGATAGGACCCATATTATACGATGTAAAAACGCGTAATTATAATCCGGCCATAATCCAATAAAATACAATGTATATCTCACGGGTTTTATTACGTAGCTCGAATTTGTTCTCGTGTTCGCTCCTTCGATCGAATTCCTTCTGAACGTTGGATTTTAGGAGGGTAGAAGGGGACGGGTTGGGGGTTGAAGAAATAGGGAAATGGAACGACAACGTCGACGGTGAGAAAAAGAGAGAACGAAATTAACGATGATGATGATAATCGTAATAATTAAAATAAACTAATCAACTAATAATTAAAATAATAATGATTAAGATAACGATAATAACGATCGATATAAAATTTACCCAAATTCATCCTTCTTCATCGTTAATTTATTTATACATATATATATATATATATATATATATATATATATACGTACGTACGTACGTACGTACGTATGTATGTATGTATGTATGTATGTATGTATGTATATATACAGACATATATACTAATCGTACCTATCGTTTATCGGCCCCCATAAACGCGTACTGTCTTCGTAAGCTCGAGTAAGACTTTTCGCTACGGCTCACTCATCAAATATTCTACTCGTGCTCGAGCTCGAACGTGACGTAGACTTTTTCTGATTATAGGTTTTATCGTGGACGAGAGCGAGATGGGGTGGAGGTGGGTGAGTGGGTGGGAGGATGGGTGGATGGGTGAAGGGTGGCGAGGGAGTAAGAGGGGGTGTGACGACGATAGTGGGAGAAAAAAAAAGGAGAGTAAGTGGCAAGCTTTTTTCGACGACGAAGACGATAAAAAAAAAAAAAAAAAAAAAGAAAAAAAGAAAAGAAAAGAAAGAAAGAAAAGCGAGAATTCTAATGTCCGTCATTTAATGCCCGAACGAAGAAGGGTCATTTGTTTTTGAATAATCCAACGCAACTGCGTACGTCGTCGTACTTTTTTACTCGTCCGCGAGTTAATAAATAAATAAACGGCTAGGAAAAATATAAAAGAGAAGATAAAAAAGACGAGAGGAGAAGAGAAGAGAAGAGAGGAGAGGGGAAAGAAAAAAACCTTGCTAAGAGAAAGGAAAACAGAAATTGTTTTGCGGGATGCGTGGAAACTCGCGAGAGGGAGAAAGGAAGAATCTTTCGCGAGAGCGTAAAAAAAAATATATATATATATATATAAAAAAGAAAATTGAAAGAAAAAAAAATTAAAGGAAAGGAAGAAGAAGAAGAGAAAAATAGTGAAAAAAAGAAAGAAAAAAAGAAAATTCATCGAGAGTGTGTACGGTGATAAAGGAGAATGAGTGATACGATGGACGACGGGTAGAGGACGAGTTAAATGAAAAAAGAAGGAAAAGTAAGAAATGAAATAAATTAAAAAAAAATAAATAAATAAAAAAGAAAAGGAAGAATAAGAGGTATAACTCTCGTTATACCTCTCTCTCTCTCTCTCTCTCTCTCTCTCTCTCTCTCTCTCTCTCTCTGCGTTGCACTGTTTATTTCTCTTCCTTCTGTATTATTCTTTTCCCTTTTCTATTTTTTTTCCCTTCTTCTTTTATTAACTTTATTTTATTTTTTCGTTTTATTTATTTTTTTTTGTTTATTTATTTATTTATTTTTATTATTTTATTTTTTTTTTTTTATTATTTATCTCTTTCCCGCCTTCAAGTTCCATCCGACATTATTGTTGCATAAGCATGATCAGACGAGAGTATCATAAAAACGTAAGCTCGAACGCTTTATTTTTCTCTTCTCGTTTTTTTATTTATTTTTTCTTTTCTTTCTCTTTCTCTTCATTACTTTTTCGTTATTTGTTTCTTTTCTTTTTCTTTTTCTTTTTCTTTTTTTTTTTTTTGTTCATTTCTCTTCAAAACTTTTCTCATTCTTCTCTTGTATCTTAGATCGATACGACGAAAGTTTCTTAATTGTTATGAACTTTTCTTTCTGTTCATTTTTTTTCTCTTTTTTTTTTTTTTTTTTTATATGGGATAGTTATCGATTATGGTATTTCTAAGTTGTATATATTTTTTTCAAGAATATTGACACACGTGTATATATATATATTTATAATATTTTGATTTTTAATTCTTAATTTATATTCTAAACACTTCTAATATATATATACACATATAATATATATATATATATATATGTATGTATGTATATATATATATACATTTATGTCTATGAAATTCTTTTTATTCATTCGATATAACCGTAACAGCTGATTAGATTCAATTAAAACGTTGACCGATTGTTTAGGGTTTATCATCTAATACATTGCGTGAAGTACCGATGCATATGACGCAGAAGTTTTCAATATCTAAATACAAAAAAAAAAACAAAAGGATAATCGTTAGAATTTGACACACACACACACACACATATATATACGTATATATTGTTTTTTTTTTTCGTTAATTTTGTGAATAATAATCGATCAAACGATCGAAATTTCAATCGTTCCTTACGCTCGCAAAACTTTCCAATGACAGATCCAAAAATTTTCCCACGGTTATGGTCAATTTTTTTTGCGCTCGAATTATTAATAACAATACATATCTGCTCTCGTTCGGTTTCAACTCGTACCAATCGATATCGTATGCCATTTCGCCGATTATCACGCTCTGAAATATCATAGAAACAAAATATGAATTCAATCGAATCCATCGTCCATCCTATGGGAAAGTTTACGAGAAGAAAATTAGTTTTTTTTTTGTTTTTGTTTCTCGTTTTTTTCTTTTTTTTTTTTTTTTGTTTCTTACCCTTTCGTCGCATTCAATATTATTAACACTCACTTTTGAACTCAGATACTCCCCAGCGAAACAAAGTATGAATGCTTCGACGTTCACCACGGTATAATATGGAACAGTTTTCGCTAATATTGCATTACCTTCTTCGGTGCCGATCGACTACAAATAAAAATGTTTTTCACAATCGTTTGATCTACGAGAAGACATTTTTACTACGATGAGAATTTATAAAAAAAAAAATAAAAAAAAAAAAAGAGGAAAGAAAGAAATTACCCATATCGATGTCAAAACTTAATAAATATATCAAGTCATCGAACCGAATTCAAATATCGATTTAATAAATTTGAACGTTGTAATGTTTTTCTTAATTTACACACACACACACATACGCACGATATTAATTTGATTTTACGTAATTAAGAAAAAATTAAAATACGTTAAAAATATTTGCAATATTTAAACGTAAATATTATTACGACGATGATCGCTATAACGAATCGATCAATCGAACGACGAAATATAAATGTTAAAGCATTACGATTTTAATTTTATTTACGATCGACGAAAACGTTCGATCATCGAAACGATACGATGATTAATTTGCAACATTGTCGTACGACGAACCCATTCCCAAATAGAAAATAATATTAAAAATTTCAATTTAAGAGCTCACAGTCATGATAACGAATCCTGAGAAACAGATCGCCATGGTGTTCGATAAAAATTGCAACAGTGCTATATTGTTAAACAAATCATCGATATAACCGGAAAACAATATTATCCTGTTGTGTTCGACGATCAATTTTTTCAACGCATTCATTAAAACACTGCGCTCGTTGTCGATCCGATTTATA
>OU964980.1:3189727-3194727 GCA_918808275.2 Dolichovespula sylvestris
CTCTCTCTTTTTCTGTCCTTGTTTTTTCAACGTTCGATTCAAACGCGTCACTTCCCACTTCTCCGTCTATCGTGAAAAATTTCGAAAGAGAAAAAAAGAAAAGAGAGACAGAGAGTTTCTGTGTGTCTGTCTGTGTGTAAATGTGTGTGTGTGTGTGTGTGTGTGTGAGAGAGAGAAAATTCACCAGAGTTAAAGTCTACTGCAGACTAGTAGTACTTTTAATTCTCTTTCTGTCTGCCGACCACCGCGCATCGTTCATTATTTGTTTTCCCATTTTTTTCCTTTTTTTTTTTTTTACCCCTTTTTCCTTTCTGTTTAGTTTTTTTTCCCTTGTTTCCCTTTTTTTGTTTCTTTTTTTTTTTTTTCTTTTTTTAATTTTCTTCATCCACCTCGACCACGGAATCTCGACGGGATATGGAGTTTGGGGAAGATAAAAAAAAAAGAAAAAAAAGAAAGAGAAAAAAATTCGGAAGAAAAGAAAGAAAATAGATTTAAAAAAATATATATATATATATATAAGTAAAAATAAATAATATATATATATATATATGTGTGTGTGTGTGTGTATGTATGTATGTATGAAGAGAAATATATAATAAGAAAAATGAAAGAAATCATCCTATACTATTTGGTAAGTATTAAATTAGACGTGTAAATTAATTCATTTACACGTCTAATTGGATAGAAGATAATTATGTTGTTTGCTACTGTATCTGCTCATGTAAATACATATATATATGTATATGTGTGTGTATATATATATATATATATATATATATATATATATATATTTGTACTCTTATGTTTATGTGCGTTGATGCATGAAATCCTACGAAGTATCAAGGATCTTAAGTCTCAAAGGCTATGCTTGAATGCTCTCTATGCGTGTAAGTATAGCAAAGGAAATGTTTCAATATGTTTAACTAATTATCGCTCCAAACTAACTAACGTTCTAATTCTAATCAAGAAATCGTATCATACTTGTAAATAAATACTCGCTGTAAATCTTTATTTATAATACTTTATATATATATATATATCTTACTTTTATTTTTTTAAATTTAATTTTTCAAAAATCGCACGCACGTTTATGGTTGTTTCATTTGTTTTTTTTTTTTTCTTTTTTTTTTAATGATATATATCTGTCACAATTTTTCTCTCGTTGTAATCGACATTCGAAGAACATCAGTCGAAATATTTATCTTAATAAACAAACAATGCGCAACTCAGTACGTGGCTTAAAGTACCGAGACGTACGATGCCGATGCTTTCAATATCTGGAAAAAAAAAATAAAAAAAGTAAACAAAAAAACTGAAAGAGATAAGATGAGAAGAATTAATTGGGAAAGCGAAAAAAAAATAAATTAATAAATAAAAGAAAAGAAAAATGATGAAATGATCGATAAACATTAAATGTAAGTTCGACGGAATATAAAAAAAAAAAGTATATATATATATATATATAAATTTTTATATAGGTACGTTGATTTATAATAAAAATCTATCTTACACTGGCGAAACATTTCAAGGATAAATCCATGAATTTCCCGATAGTGATCGTCAATCTTTTCTGAGATCTCAGTATCAAAAGCAAGAAATATCGGCTTTCATTCGGCCTTAGTTCGTACCAAGTGCACGTGTATGCGGCTTCGCCGATAGCTTTACCCTGAAAAAAGGAAAGAAGGAAAGAAAAGAAAAGAAAAAAAAAAAAAAGGAAAGAAAACGAAAAAAAGGAAAAAGAAAGAAAGAAAAAGTCTTTTATCGAAAGTCTACGAAAAAGTTCGATAAGGATTGATACTTGATTCGATTCAAATAGAATGAAATGAAGAAGTATAAATAAAAGAAGAAGAAAAAAAGGAAATATAATATAATAAATATAATATGTGTGGTGTACGAAATAAATAAATTTATATGGAAAAACCTTCGAGGTGAGATATTCCCCAGCGAAACAAAGAAAGAATGCTTCCAAATTGACCACAGTGTAGTATGGTAATGTCTTTGCCATTATTACTGAACTTTGATCGGAGTCGAAGGACTATAAATAATAATAATAATAATAATAATAATAATAAAACAAATATATATATATATATTAAATTAAATCTAGAGTAGAATATTGAATATTCGATATTTGAATATAAGTAATTGAATGTGATTTAATTTTATATATATATATATATATTTTTTTTTATTCATTTAATTATATGGATATATATATATATATATATATATATATATATATATACTAGTTTTAATATATATGTATATATTAAAACTAATAATATAACTTAATACTTGGTATAATAAAATCATATTATAATTATACTTAAAAAAAATATATATATATATATATATACTATATCTATATAAATACAATATACTGGGTCGTCCGGAAAGTTCGTGCCGATTTTTAAACCCATAAGATTTAAATGTTAGCATACGTTTAATAAATTATTATTATTTTTATTATTATTATTAAAATATTATCGGCACGAATTTTTTTTGTCCGGACGACCCAATACAATTAACAACATTAAATTTTTCCAATAATGAAATAAAATAATATAAAAAAAAAAAACAACAATAATATTTATATATAAAATATATAAAAAAAAATATATATATATATAAAATAATAAATATAAATGATAGAAACGTGATATTAAATCGCGTGAAATTACGGACGGATTCGAACGTCTCGTCTTATTGTTATCAAAAAAAAAAAAAAAAAAAAAAAAAAGAAAAAGAAAAAAATCACTATAACAATGTAATATTTAATTAATATTCGTTCACCGTTATTATCACGAATCCGGAGAAACAAATGGGGCCAGTGTATTAGATAGGAATTGTATCAAGGCGATATAATTGAATACACTTTCGACGGATACAGAAAAATGTGTATGATCCTTTGATGCGAATCTATCAACGATCTCAAACCGTCCTTACACGATTTTTTTTTCCATTGATTATTTCCGACGAGACGTCGCCGAGCCTTTGACACATTATTTCTGCTTGCCCACCGAGATGAAGCATCTAAAACTGTTCTGTGAGTTGATCGATCGTTTTTTATCCCTGTTTCTTTTCTGTTCTTTTTTTTTTTTTTTTTTGTTAGCAAGAAAAAAAAAATAAAAAAGAAGAAGAAGAAAAAGAAAAAAGATCACTCCAAGTCGGCCCTGACTACTGACAGAAGGGTGTTTGTCAACACACAGCAAGAGTAATAGTAATAGTAGTAGTAATAGTAGTAGTAGTAAATAAATAGTTGTAGGAAGAGAGAATGATGGTTTTTTCCTTAGCTTAACTCGTATCATTATTCTTCGTTTAGCTTACACCATTATTCCTCGCTTACCCTTACATCATTATTCTACGTTTACTTTGCCCTTTACCCTTTTGCATTTACTTCGCTCATTTTCTTTTCGAGCTTTTACGAATTTTAAGTTATTAAATTATTATTATTATTATTATTATTATTATTATTATTATTATTATTATTATTATTATTATTCGCCCATCATCCGGCCCCGAAAAAATTATTTATCAATTGGTTATCAATTTATATAATCCTATATGTCCCTGAGGTTAATTTTGTATTACAGAATTCATTTATTTTTATTTATTTCTATTTTCTTTTCTTTTCTTTCCTTTTTTTTTTTTTGGATCGACGAAACGAGATAAATCCGGTTCGTAAGAATTGGTTCATAAATAAATATCAACGTTTAACAACGAATTGTCGATCGGCGCGAGTTGACAAATTGTTTTTTAATTTTAATACCTTGTGATTTGATCGATCGAACATCTTCTTATGATTTAACATACGATATAATTTAACTTCTCTTTCTCCTAAAAGATGTCCTTCGTGAAACGTTGAAGAATTTTTCCCTTTCCTTTTCTCGTTTCTCTCCTTTATTCTTTTTTTCTTTTTTATTTTTTTGTCTTTTTCTTTCTTTTTTCTGTTCTTTTCTTTTCCTTTTATCCGTCGTTCGCTGGAAGGATTTATTTTTCATGAAACATGAATTATTTGTTATTCTCGACGTAAGAAATAAAAGATCAAGAAAGAGAGAGAGAGAGAGAGAGAGAGAGAGAGGTTACACCCACCCCCTACCCCACCCTTTCGATCTCTCCGAAGCAATCAAAAGTTGTTTCCTTTAAATATTCAACGATCGCGCGAACAGGCCCCCGTCTGCAACGCACGCAATTCAATTTTTTACACAGCGAAATATAATATCGGTGAACGGCGATAACTGCACCGTGATGCACGGGGTCTTATTAGTGGAGTGTGGACAAAAAGGAAAGAAAGAAGCATTTCTTTTTTTCTTCTTCTCTCTTTCTTCCTTTCTTTCCTTTTTTTTTTGTTTTGTTTTTTTTTTTTTTTTTAAATTCAAAGAACTCGTACGTGACGTTAATTAATGTACGTTCGCGATAACGTCTAACATCGTCGTTAACAATCATTGCTTTGCTTTACTTCAATAATAATTTTTACTTTAACAATAATTTAATTTAATTTAATTTAATTTAATTTAATTTAATTCAAATTAATTTAACAATGATTCGCATCTTTTTGTTTTATTTGAGTAACAATCGGCAATCGATAAAATCGTATAGTCGATAATATCGATCGGTCGATTTTATTATTACATTTATACATTTGGTATTTTTGATTTTATCAATTATATCGGACAATACGAATTCTCCGATTACGATGGCAAATAACGATTGCAGTTTGTTAATAATAATTAGTCACGATCGTATTGGCTGGATTAACTCATTATTAAACTTTCGAATGATTTGGATATCGGATGACGATCGATTTTTAATTCTTTTGCGAATTACGTAACGCTGCAAGCGTAGAAATTAAAAAAAAAAAAAAAAAAAAAAAAGAAAAACAAAACAAATATATCTCGCGTGTGCAACATTTTGAAATCATCCCCAATCCCCAGTCGACGTACCACGGGTTACAATTAATTAAAAATTAATCATAGTAATCGTTCGATCGTTCATCCTTC
>OU964980.1:3199727-3219727 GCA_918808275.2 Dolichovespula sylvestris
TATGTATAACCTCTTTCCTCCTTCGAAAGTTGGCCTAATACTGGGATGTTGTTTGAATCTTTGAAATTCTTTGAACGGATGCAAATAAGGATTAGAATAATCCAATCCAACGACGAAGCCTACCGCGACAAGCGGCGTTTCCTCATTGAGATGATACAAAAATGAACCACCGTACGTATTTTTATTCAACGGCCAACCAACCGTGTGTTCTACCGTTCCGGGTTTGTGTTTGTCAGGATCAATCTCCCATATCTGAACGATGATTATTGGAACTCAGGGAGGTTAAACGCATTGCGATAATCTTTGCGATAGATAAAATTGAGGTACGCACTTCTTTCAATCCAATACCGTAGCTTTGAGGTTCGCAGTTTTCCCTTAGATTTAATTTCTTGGATAGTTGTTTGGTAAGATGACCGTGACAACCCTCTGCAAAGATTGTACACTTTGCGTGTAACTCCATACCTCTCTCGAAGGTTTCCTTGGGTGAACCATCTTTGGCAATTCCGACGTCGTTCGTCGCTACTCCTTTAACCGAACCATCCTCATGATACAAAATTTCTGAGCCCGCGTAACCTGGATATATCTCCACTCCCGCAGCCTCGGCTTGTTCTCCTAACCACGATACAACGTGGCCTAATCTGTGTAAAGGTAAAACTAATTTTTTTACAAGCTATTTAAGGGAGGCGAGAAAATCATTAGATTCTCTCATGTACTAACGTAAGGTTTATCTTTACCTGACTATGTAATTACCATGATTATACATGGGCATACCCTTTAAAATGGGTATCGATATCCTTCCCTTTTCGGTAAGTAAAGCAAATTTATCCACCGTAACCGGTGTATGCAATGGAGCGCCTAATTCCTTCCAATTTGGAAATAATTCGATCAAGGCTATTGGATCCAAACAAGCTCCGCTAAGGATATGTCCTCCTACGGTCGCAGACTTTTCCACTAGAGTAACTCTAAGCTCTTTTCCGTGCCTATCCGCTAATCTTCTAGCTTGTATAGCAGCCGATAATCCTGCCGGTCCTCCACCAACAATTAATATATCAGTCTCGTCAACAAATCTCTCCATATTCACGTCTAAAAGATAAGCAAACGTTCGTCATATATCTATACATATACATCCTTTCTGGATTAACACGATCGATATACTTAGATATCTATAATTTCAAAATAATCCAAGAACCTTTCCATCTTGAATCTTTTTCCCTGGGTACTACGGTGTAATGGGTTGTGATCTTTGGATATTTGGCATCCGAATAGGCACGATTGAAGAAGACCTGTTGTAATCTCTGCTGCGCTACCAAAAAAAAACAAAAAGAAAAGAAACAAATTATATCATCGCGATTATATATACGCACCGCACGATCGTACATACATGTAAAAAAGAAAAGAATATCAATTATATAATCGTATTCCAAAAGAAAAAAAAAAAGAAAGAAATAAAGAAAAGAGAATCACATTTATGAATCATAAAACGCGCACAAATATTTCCTCGTTGGCACTTAAGCCGCCATGCTCGCAACAGCCAATCGGAGGACAGTGTATCGTCGCCATATTGTCTAGTTAGCCTTTCCATTGGTCAAAGTACCTAAATGTAGGTGATAATGTTGTGTCGGTAGTAAACAGACACGATAACGAAGTTAACCTCTCCGAGATAGACAGAAATTCTTCTGACTCTTCGAAAAATTTCAACGATAAAGTGATATTAATATATACACATACACACATATATATATCGTTAAACTAATAAAAAATTATAATTGATTAGTTGCGTAAGAGTTATGTTTAATAGGAGGGCATAAAAATGACATACGATAAATTAATATCGATCGATCTCAATGAATCCTACATAATAATCGACGTAGATCAAAGTCCAATGTTCTTTTGTATTACTTTTCGATCTCGTCGCTTTAAATAACACAAGAGTTATATGTTGCATTAATGCGAGCTTCGTTTATACATATAGAAACATATTTCTTTGTAAAAATATTTGCCAAATTTATAACAAATATTGGCGAAATAAATACGGCCGATACGTTATATGGGAAACATTTATTTATCCATATGACATATATAGACCTTTCTTTGTTTCTTTTTTGTTTCTTTTTCTTCTCTTGTTTTTTTCCTTCGTATAATAATTTCATTGACAAAAGAGATAGAGAGAAAAAAAGAACGATATTGGCGACGAGACAATTAATTAAACTTACCAATTTTCGAGGAGCGACATATAGAGAAGGCCATGTCTGCACACTGGCAAAGCACGGAGAGAATTCGATACAAATAAATAATAATTTTAATGGACACGAATAATGTGTCCCGATTAATCGTATATAGGACGAAATGCAAGTACCGTGTTTTTATTCTGCGCACGAGTACAATACCGTTCTATTCTTTTCTTTTGTTTCTTTTTCTTTTTTCTTCCTTTACTACGGGTTACGATTGTTAGCTCTGACAACAAGTGATATCTCGCAAGCAAACCGGACAAACGACGAACGATTTCGAAAGCCTGAACAACCAACAACTATCGTCTCTCGAGTCATATTTCAGGAGAGAAATCGTCGTTGATTAACAACTTACCATCTTGACTTTATAACGCGCCACGACATCTGTCGGTATAAAGAGAAGTAAAACGAAACAAAAAAAAAATAAACAAGAAAATAATTACTGACCATTGTTACGCGTTACTTTAATATATTATTACATAATATATTTTATGTGTATATATATATATATATATATATATATATATATTTAGGACAAGCGAATCGAAGTAACGCTTGAAGATCGATCGAATTGAAAATTAAGAGGGGTAAGAAGAAGAAAAACAACAACAAAACAATTGAATTTTTCATAAAAATACGGAACGAACGTTGACCGACCGTCGATACGACGACATCTCTCGTAAGTCGTATCGGTCAGTAACAGTACCGACATCACCCGATATCACCCGATATCACCCGAACGTCCTCGCGAGAAACGACTCGTCGCGTTTTTACGACGCATAATCGAAACACAAATAATACGTTAAATACACGAAAGAAAAAGAAAAGGAAAAAGGAAAAAGAGGAGAAAGAGAGACAACGTCAGAAGAAAAAAACCGTTGATCGAAAATTAGGCGAGGTGAACTAATCGTAACTCCCGATTCGATTTAACCTCTACGATCGGACGCGTTCTTTCTAATCTCCGTCGGAAATTCTAAACAGTATAACCAAAAAGGCACAAAAGAAATATAAAAGAAACGTTAATTAATTATTAATCGATAAAGAAAAAGAACGAAAAAAAAGGAGTAACGATACGCGATACGCACGCGGGAAGTAGGTGGATCGTCGTCGGAGCTTTTCTGTATTCCGTAAAAAAAGAGTCGAATAAGATACGCGTGAACGCTTATAAAAGAGATGCGAGCGAAGAAGAAGAATTACGTTTGCGCGTTGGCGCGTAAACGTGATTTGTTTTCTACTTAAGGACAAAGAAAGAAAGGAAGGAAGGAAGGAAGGAAGAAAGAAACAAAATGGAAGACATGAGATTTTATTAGCGTTATATCACGTTGGCCCTGTCTAAAAATGGCGGTATACTCGGTACTTTTGGTATAATAAATTCTCGCGGTGGGAAGAGGAACGTGAAGTTTTACGAAAAAAAAGAAGATCGTCAAAGAAGACGACGAAGACGAAGATGAAGACAACGAAGACAACGAAGACGACAAACGATGGCGATGACGATGGTGATGATGGTGACGATGATGGTGATGGTGAGAGAGGGTGGAGGAGGAAGGAAGAAGATCTTATTCGGTATGTAAAAGGGCTAACGTCCTAATATTCAGAAACCGTCCCTTCCCATTCATCCTGTTCGTGGGATGGAACGACGACGACGGCGACGGCAGCATTGCGCCCGTCTAATAATAGAACGGCGCGATTCCGTCGACATATTATACACGCGGGGTCCCTAATATGCATACAAGTATGTGTACGTCTCTCTTCGTATATATATATATATATATATATCATATACACAGATGTATGTGTGTATCTCGCGTATACACGAGTGAATGTGTGTGTGTGTGTGAGAAAAAAGGGGGATGTGTATACGCGTACGTTGTGCCGATGCATGGCGCGTACCGAAAAAATAAACGCTTCTTCGTGTTCTGCGAGAGGGTGGGATATCCGAAGAAGAAGAAGAAGAAGAAGAAGAAGAATGTAAGGCTGCTTTCACGCCGGACACGTTGTTGTCTCTAATACCTTACGAATTTATACATACGAAATATGTCTTCCTCCTCTTCTTCTTCTTATTTCTTCTCTTCTTTTATTTTTCTTTTTATTTTTTTTTTCTCGGAAGAACGGATTAACACCGAAAAGGAGGAGAAAGAAGAAGTAGCGGAATGAAAGAAAACGATATACGACGAATATGTACCAACGAGATTGGTACGATATTAAACGTATAAAAATGTGTGTATCCAAAGTGTGCTTGTGTTAAATCGATCGGCAAGGATAAAATTTGTAGTCAATGATGCCTAATTGTCTCTCTCTCTTTTTCTTTTTTTATTTTTTTATCTCTTTTTCTACGCATTTCATCCTCGACGACCCGATACCTAAGTACACATGTGTCAGATAGATCGGTTAGGATAAAATTTGTGGTTAATGGTGCCTAATTGTCTCTCTCTCTCTCTCTCTCTCTTTCTTTCTTTCTTTACAAATTTCATCTTTGACAATACTTATGTATTTACCTTCCAACGTTATTAAATCACGTACGATCGATAACGAACGTGTCCGTTCGTTCGTTCGTACGTCGTCGTCCATCTTGAATAAAATCGATAATAAAACAATAAGTAGGTTCGATATTAATCGCAATGAAACGAGTTTTCGCGGGCGAGGTGTATTATATCGATGATTACAAACCATCATGGCGTACGATCGTCGCGATTTAAGATAGTAGAGCGATAATATATATACAATATATATACATACAATTTGTGAATTTATCTCTTTTATATTCTTTTCTTTTTTTTCTATCTCGCTCTCCCTCTCTCCCTTTTTTCTTTGAAGAAAAAAACGTAGAAATTAATCGAACGAGATAATATAATTGAGTGTTTCTTTTTCCCCTTCGGTTGGATGTGGGATTTTCGATCGAGAATGGATTTAGAAGACGACGAAAACGAAGACGAAGAAGAGGAATAATAAAAAGACAAGAGAGGGGAAAAAAAAAGGAATGGTTGAATGGTGAATGGTGGTTAATGGTGAGACGGGTTGTTCGTTCTAGTGAGAAGATGATGGTGATGGTGTGGTGATGGTGGTGTTACTGGGATGGGGCAGAGGTTAGGTGGGGTGAGAGGACGAAAAGGGAACGAGTGAAAAATTCTTCAACGGTGGTATACGCTCTCGAGATTAAAAAGTATGGGTATAACGAAATTCTCTTCTCTCTCTCTCTCTCTCTCTCTCTCTCTCTCTCTCTCTCTCTCTCTCTCTTTCTCTCTATCTATCTATTTATCTCTATCTCTCTCTTTAACACACGCTCTCTTATTCTTTTTGAAAAGAGTTAGTAAGAGCTTATCGGAACGCTTAAACGCGATCCACATTGCCCAGGGTGTTCTCTCTCTCTCTCTCTCTCTCTCTCTCTCTCTCTCTCTCTCTCTCTCTCTCTCTCTCAAGCGGGCGAGGACAGTCGGTGCATTGAGCCGGCTTAAATACGACGACGACGACGACGACGACGACGACGACGACGTTGCACAGAGAGACATATAGGAGGCGTGGGATAGACCGAAAGAGAAAGAGAGAGAGAGAGATAGATAGAAAGAGAAAGAAAGTAAGAGAAAGAGGGTACGTATAAGAGAAAGAAGGAAGGAGAAAGATAACGAATAAGAGAAAGAAGGAAAGAGAAAGATAATGTACAAGAGAAAGAGGGAAGGAGAAAGAGAGTACGTATAAGAGAAAGAAGGAAAGAGAAAGAGAGAGAGAGAGAGAAGGTACGAGTGAAAGAGAAAGAGATGGAGAGAGAGAGAGAGAGGTTATGTACGCACGCATGCACGAAGTTAGAGAGCGCGTGTGGCGATTCCGCGGGTTCGTGCCTTTCGTACTCGCCGAGGGCTCCTCAGTCCGTCTCGCGAACTCGGCGCCGAGGGAATGCGGCTCCTCCTCGGACGGGGCGCCCTCCCTGCAACTGCAGCAGTCCCATCTGTGATCTACCTCTAAATAATAATAATAATAATAATAATAATAATAGTAATAATAACAAAATTAAAAATTATAGTAATAATAACAAAATTAAAAATAATAGTCATAATAATAATAATAATAATAATAATAATAATAATAATAATAATAATAATAATAATAATAATAATAATAATAAAATTAAAAATAATAATAATAAGAAGAAGAAGAAGAGGAAGAGGAGAAAGAAGAGGAAGAAGTGGTGGATAAACGAAAATGAGAAAAGGACGATTCGAATAAACAGAGATAGAGCAGAGAGAGAGAAAGAGATAGAGATAGATAGATAGATAGAGATAGAGAGAGAGAGAGAGAGAGAGAGAGAGAGAGAGAGAGGGAAATAGATTCGCGCTTATCTATTTTCTCCCTCTCTTTCTCTCTTTTCTCGCGCACGCGCGTGTATATCGTCCGCGTTAATACACACACATACTACTTACCTACTACCATTAATATTGCACCATTTCACTCCTACGATCTCTCGTAACAATCATTTCATCTCTATCGCACGCACTTGCCGGGGTTTGAGGGGGAGGGAGCGGGGAACTTTGTGAATTGGAGGAAAATAGAGAGGTAGATATGGATGGATGAGATAGATAAAGAGAGAGAGAGAGAGAGAGATAAAGAGTTCGATTCAGAGGAAGAGGAACAAGGAGGATGAAGATTGGATGATAGATCGAGAGAAAATTTCTTTTTCTTTTTCATTTAATTTTTTTTTTCTTTTCTTTTTTTTTTTTTTTTTCGTATCATTTCTCTTTCCGATACTAATAATACTCGTATGATTTTCGATACTTTACTCTTCCTATTTCTCTCTCTCTCTCTCTCTCTCTCTCTCTTTCTCTGTTCTTTCTTTCTTTCAATCTATGTAGACGCATAGACGATCGTAGTTATTACGATTAGAGTAGAAGATGATGATGATGATGATGATGATGATGATGATGATGAGAGTGATACAAAAGTGTGATTCAAGGATAGAGAATGAAAAGTTTTATTATTCGTCTCTCTCTCTTTCTCTCTCACAATCGTACATTTTTCGATATATTTCTATCTCTCTCTCTCTTATACGAGCACGTACGAAATTAAAGTGAAAAAGAAAGATAGAAGGAAAGAAAGATTAAGAGTAAAAGAGAGAGAGAGAGAGAGAGAGTGGTCCGGCGCCTCGAATATATATATGTTCCTCTTTTACTTGTGTTATCTTAGAGAGAGAAAGAAAGAGAGAGAGAGAGAGAGAGAGAGAGAGAGAGAGAGAGAGAGAGGAGGAGAGGTTAGCTAAGCTAAACTAGCTAGCTAGTCATAGCTAGCTAGTCTTAGCTAGCTAAAGTCTTTTTCAGGCTGCTTTCAGCAGCAGTCGTCATCCGTTCGTGTGATACCGTCCCGTCCTCCCTCGTGCGCGCGCGAGCGCGAGAGTGCATGATGCGCGACCCGGCGTGCTCATAGAGATATTCTTCACTTTTCGTTTTTGTCTTTCTCTTTTATTCTCTCTTCCATCATTTTCCTCCTTCGCATTTTTATTATTAATATTATTATCACCATCGTTATTATTATTACTATTATTATTATTATTATTATTATTATTGTTATTATTTATATTCTCCATTGTCTTCCGGTCTTACTTGTCTTTTTGTATTTTTTATTCCTCTTTTCTCCGTCGTCTTTTGATCGATATTTATGCATGTTTTGTTTTTTTACGTATACATATATATATATATATATATATATATATATATATATATATGAATATGTAATAACGTGTGTGCGTGGGAGTGTATTTTTGCGTTTGTGTATATGTATATATATATATATATTAATTTTTTTTTTCAAATTGGTTTTTCTACCGAATCACAGAAGAGAGAGAGAGAGAGAGAGTAGTTATTGTTTTAATGAACGGACAATCGACGAACGCGAGTTTGTGTTTGTTGTATTTATAAGGACTTCGCAAAACGACCTGGTGGATGATAATCGTTGATAATCGTTTGTTGAGAATTAATGAATGAATGAACGAAGAAACGAACGAACGAGAAGAAGAAAAAAAGAAGAAGGAAAGAGGAAAGGCAGAAAGGAAGAATTAATTGGTTAGTTAGTTAATTAATTAATTAATTAATTAATTATATAGAAGAGGGAAGAGAGTGAATTAAAAGAGAGATTATCGGAAAAGAAAATGGATTGCTCGGAGGCCGATGCCGAAGGTGCCAGCTCGAATGCTATTGACTCAGATGGATCCGTCAGCTGGGAGGATTTCTTTGGTATGTTTAATTACGTTATGTCAATCCTTTTTTGCTTCTTTTTTCCAACATTCTTGTCTTTTTTCTTTTTTTTTTTTTTCCTTTCTTTTTACTTGTTTATTTCATTTTTCCTTTTTTCTTCTCTTTCCCTTTTCAGTCTTTTTTTTTTTCTTTTTGTTGTATCTTATTTGTTCTTTATCTAATTTCTTCTTTTTATGTTTTTCTCTCTTTTATTTCATAAAGAAAAAGAAAAGAAAAAAGGGAAAAAAAGTTTTTTTTTTTTTTTTTTTTTTTTTTTTATATATATATATCTATTAGGATTAAATCAATTTCATCGATTGAGTCATACGACACAGTTCTACTAATTGTTAAGAATGGATCGACAATGTGTTAAGACGTTTCCTTCTAATTTTTTCTTTTTTTTTTTCCTTTTTTTTTGTACTAATACGTTTTCCACGTAGCGGGGCCTGACATTGACTTTGAATTGTTTTCAAGAAAAAATTTTCTTTTCTTTTTCTTTTTTTTTTCTTTTTTTTTTTTTACGATAATCATTAACGAACACTTCCTGGACTCGTTCTGAAAACAAAATGAAAAAAAAAAAAACGTTCCAACTGGCTTATCTCTTGCAAATGGTACGTAAACCGTGTCTCTAGGTATTTGGTTTTCGCGTATCGCGCGTTAGAAATACGTACATAACGTTTCCCGTGCACTTTACGTAGATTATTTTCATATTTTACCAAGGACGAATCTTCCCCGCCTACCCGCCATTCGATTTCGTTTCGTTATTTGAAATGTTAAGAAAAAGATAATAATATTAATAATAATAATAATAATAAAAATAATAATAATAATTATTATTATATTTCAGAACTTGAATATTAATGAGTTATTAAAATACATGAGAATTATATTACCTGATAAAAGTTGTCAATGGATTATTAGAATAATTCTACAAAAAAAAAAAAAAAAAAAAAAAAAAAGAATTGATATCTGTAATTCTTTATATATATATATATATATATATATATATATATATATATATATAAAAGAAACAGGAATGATAATTAAGATATCGATCGATGAATAATTAAAATGAATTCAATTATCGTACACGTACATAGAAGTCATGAATATGTTATTAGAATAATTCCGAACGAATTGATATTAACGTATCGTAGAAAATGGAATGACTTACTTGTTTAGAGTTAGTTCGTGATTGATGAATAATTAAAACGAATTGAATTATCTTACTTGGTTGTGCGTATGAATTTATTTTTTATTTTTATTTATTTATTTATTTTTTTTTTCAATTAGAATAAAACTTATCGATATCGATATACACGCGTAATAAATATGATCATTATTATGTTTGCATTAATGATTATAATGAATACGATTATTATTACCACGTGTAAGGTATTGAATGACGACGTCGTTGGAATTAATTTCGAAACTGATCGGCGTATTAAACGTTTGATTTCAAAAAAAAAAAAAAAGAAAAGAAAAGAAAAGAAAAAGATTTAAATAAAAACTTTAAGATTCAATCGTTCGATGAATCGTTCTAGAAATGAATTCGATCGTTCCGTACGATGTCTATCAATGCGTCATTATAATAATTTTCATTAATATAAATCGATACAATGTTATATTAATAATAAGAATAATAATAATAATAAAACAAAAATAATGATTAAACGCAATATTAATATCAATAAATCAAATACAAAATATTAAATCTAACGTCGATCGATTGAAATATAATAAATTTCGTAAATAAATGTAAGGTGAATAACAATTTGACAAATCGATCGAAACTAATAAATCAAAAAAATCGATTCGATTATATTACTTGATATAAGGTCACGAATGCGTTTACGTTGTTAGAACGATCGTAAAGGAATTTTATGTTGGGATTAATCCTTTTTTTCTTTTTCTTTTTTTTTTTTTTTTAAATATAATTGTTAAAAAATAAAAAAATTAACAAAACTAAAAGAACAAAGAGAACGGAAATAAAGATACGAAGTTACAAATATCCGTGAACGTGAAAGAGTTAAAAAAAAAAAAAAGAGAGAGAGAGAGAGAGAGAGAGAAAGAAAAATTCAAGAGAGGATCCGTCGTGGAACGAATTAAACAAAAATTTTTATATCCCATTTTAAAAATTCTCTTCAATCTCTCGGTGGGGACATGCATTTAACACAACAGACTCTTCGTTTCTCTGCTTGCCACGTGTTACACGCTCGATGAGCACCGTCTTAAAAGATCTTTCAAGTATCTCTTCGCAGCGCGAGAGAGAGAGAGAGAGATAGATAAATAGAAAGAGAAAGAGATAAAGATAAAGTTTATTACATAACGCATCGCATTTCCCATTTGAAAACGTTCATTAATAACAATGAATGTAAAGAATTTTTCTTAAAACAATATTTATACAACATCGAACCTATCTTTGCCTCTTCTTCTTCTTCGTAATTTTTTTCCCATTTTTTTTTTATCTTTTTTTCTTTCTTTCTTTTTCTTTTTTTTTTTTATCGTTTTTCGTTTTTAAATATTTCACGTATCCGCGAAAGAAGAACTTCTTGTTGGAACAACAAACTTGCAAGGAAGAATGAAACGAAACGAAACGGAATGAAACGAAACGTATGTATCCTTCTAACTTTATTCAAAATATACTTTAGTTCTTTTCATTCTTCGGGATCCACAAAGGAAGCGAAAGAAATAAAAAAAAAGGGTGGCGGGGGGAAATTACACGCGCGCGCGGTCTTTTTACTCGTAAAGAGTTTGCCGGCTCGTCTTTTTTCCTTTTTACGCGGTGTTTCTTCAAAAGAGTATCGAGGAGGAGGAGGAGGAGGAGGAGGAGGAGGAGGAGGAGGAGGAGGACGACTTCCAAGTCAACGACGACGACGACGACGATTAAAAAATCAGTAGAAATAATTAAATATGGTTAGATATATTACCGGGAAAGGGGTTTGTTTTGAAATTCTAACCAGAAAAATTATAAATACGTTCTCGTAATTGTTTTCTTTCTCTTTCTTTTTTCTTTTTTTTTTTTTCTTTTCTTTAACAATGCTTTGTTAACAATTAATTAATTTTTTCTATCTCTATCTATTACTCTCTCTTTTATTTTCTTCGGTACTACTTCGTATACGAAGTATAATTTGATTAAAAAAAAAAAACAAAAAAAAAATGCAGAAAAAAAGTGTAGTAAACCAAAATGGCGGGAAGGGTCTTCAAAGTATCATATAATCGACGTTACGAGCGTTATGAATAATTCCCCTCCTTCCCAAGCCCCCCGCTCCCACGAAGCTTCGATATTTTATCTTGCTCGGTGAAATTGGAATTAAAATAAAAATATATATATATATATAAAATTAAAAAAAAAAAAAAAAAAAAAGCATAAAAGAATGTCCTATTTGCACGAAGAATTTGTGCGATTTGAGAGTATAGTAAATAAGGTAGGAGAAAATCGAGATTAGGAATAGCTCAAATAGCACCGACACCGGCAACAGCAGTATAGCATAGCATAGCATAGCATAGCATAGCATAGCATAGCAGCATTGCATAGCATAGCATAGCATAGCATAGCATAGCACAGCATAGCATAGCATATATCCGTGCGTGTACTCTTTTAGCTCATAGAAAATGCTTAGCACGAGTATCGGAGGATGTGTGAAAGAACGATCAAACACTAATGACCCTCCTCGTGTAGGTGCTCTACGTAGGGATTTACTCGTACACATTTATGCGTCGTAGCGCCGTGATGGCACGTTGAGTTAAACGTCGACTAAGACGACGTCGTTGACGTCGTCGACGACGAGGAAGAAGATGAGGAGGAGAAGGTGGAGGTGGAGATGGAGGTGGAGGAAGACGGCAAAGTCCTTTTCTTTTTTTCTTTCTTTCTTTCTTTCTCGTCTTATTCGCCGACGACGGTTTTACAGGTGCTGCTTGCTGCCTCTCTCCTCTCCGGACACCCTAAGAGAATAAATTATGATCGAGCGCCGCCGACAAGATTATCGAACCTAACCTCGCAAAACCCTTCCTTCTTTCCTTCTTCTTCACTCTTCCTGAATTTTTTCTCACCTCCCTCGTCGTTCACCCGTACACACCTTCTTCTTCCCTTCTCAACATCGTCGACGTTGCACATTCGCGACTTTAGCACATTTCAGGAATAATTTATTTCAAATACGTTCAATTATAATTATCACGATTGAGTTATAATAATGATAATAATTACGGCGTTACTACTATAAAACAATAGCAAAAATGATCATAATGATAATAATGATAACGATAATGATATCATTTCTAAAAAAGAATATGATCGCGCGAATAATTTCCATTCCGACGGGAGTAAATAGAAATTAAAAAAATTAAGTAATAATGATGATAATAATTACGGTGTTGCAACTATAACAAAAACAAAAATGACAATAATGATGATAAATAATAATAATGATATTATTTCTAAAAAAAAAAAAAAAAAATATCGCGCGAATAATTTCCATTCGGACGAGTAAAAAATGGTCGAATTAAAAAATGGATCGAACAAAATGATGAAACTAATTGATCTCGAGGAGATAACAACGAAACGAATTGTTCTACGAAATAACGGATATATCTAAGGCACGATCGATAATGTTTCCCACCCCTCTCTCCCTCCCTCCCCCGACCCTCTAACGGTTTTACCAACTCGTGCTTCTAAAGTGAAATGAGAAACTACTTTGCCAGTTATGTATATGTATGTATTTCTTTTTCTTATTCTTCTTGTATCGGGGCGATATGGCGCCATCATGGAGCGCCATTTTGTTTATTTATAAGATCCGACGGAGCAGCCACCTTCGATGGCGATCGTTGGACGATTTGAAGAATTTATTTATTAACTGAAATTAACGAGAGCGTATAAATAATATATGTTTCATTAGGTCGACGATGAACTTTCCTTTTCTTTTTTTTTTTTCTTTTTTTTTTTTTTTTTAAGATCGAAATTGAAAACCTCTATGTGTATGTGTGTGTATATATATATATATATAGATTATATATGTAACAATAAGTATGTGGTAAATAAGATCAAATCAGATATACGTGGAACGATAGTGGCGTATTTCACGCCATGAAAGAGAAAACGCTCGCGCGAGTTCCTTTTTACTAATACAAATATATTTGATATATTTATACATGTGTATATATATATATATATATATATATATATGGGGTATAGATGTAGGATTCGATTCGATTCGTCCCGTATTCTTTCTTTATCTATCTCACCTTCTTTGATTCTTCTTTCTCTCTGCGGAGGCACGATTCGTGTGTAACGTGAAAGCGACATCACGGCTGGTATCCTTCCTTCCCTTATCTCAAAATTATCTTCAACACGCTCTCTACGATTCCTTCCATTTTTTCTCCTCTCTTCCTTTTTATTATTTCTCTTTCTTCTCTCTCTTTTTTTTTCGATCATACATATGTATATACATATACATATATATATATGCGTACATACGTATGTATGTATGCGTATATCTGTCGATCGGGAGATTTATTACGTGCTTTCGTCTAATAAAAAAAAAAAAAAAAAAAAAAAAAATTAGCCGATAGGATCATTCTCATTCGTTGGAATGAATAAGAGGAATAAGCGTATGAATAGGCGGGAAATTGAAATATATAATAATAGTAATATTAATAATGTTGAAGGATTACGAATCTCCGGGATTAACAATTTCGTCGTAAGGGTTTTTTTTATTTTTTTATTTTTTTTTTTTAAATAAATATAATAGTATATTACTACGAGAAATTTTATAAATCGACGATCGTTCGACAGAGAAATAAATGGAAAATTGACGAAGAGAGGGAGAGGGAGAGGGAGAGAGAGGAAACGTTGGGGGAAATTCAAATGCGAAGATCGGGAGATCTATGCCGTTGGCATAGCCAATTAATTCGTTCTTGGATTCGTTCGTTCGTTCGAATCGAACAAAAAAAAAAAAAAAGAAAGAAAGAAAGAAAAAAGAAAAAAATTCCTTCCGCGCGATTCCTGTTCGACGGAGCAAAGAACGAAATGAAATGAAATAAAAAAAAAAAAAAAAAAAAAAGGGAAAAAGAAAAAATACAAAAAAGAAAGAAAGAAAGAAAGAGGAAAATAAAACGAAAGGAATAATAATAAGATGATAAAAAAGGGGGGTGAAGCTGGGCTGGGGTGAGGCGGGGGCGTCGTCGTAGTAAATCAATCGATCGATCGATCTATGGATTAATATATCGAATAAAAAATAAAGGGGGGGGGGCAAAAATTGAACAATTTTGCTCGGACGCTTTAATTTCGTGGTAGACGCAAGGAAAGATAGAACGAAAAAAAAGTGGACAAAAAAAAGGAAGAACTTCAAAAAAAAAAAAAAAAGAAAGAAGGAAAGAAAAAAAAGAGAAAAAGGAAAAGGAAAAGTGATCATGATTAATACAGAGCCGCGAGACGTAAACTCGTGAAGGAAGGCGCAACGATCTTCGAAGACAAGTGCTGAACTTAAGGATGCTGGGTGCTCAGCAAAAAACGTTGCCTTTGCCGGATGCAGCTTAGAGAAGAGAGAGAGAGAGAGAGAGAGAGAGAGCCAGAGATAGGGAGAGAGAAAGATAGAGATAAAGAGAAGGGGAATATTCTAAAGAGGAGACGAAGATCGTCTCGCTTCCGTTCGTCTGAACTTCTCTCTCTCTCTCTCTCTCTCTCTCTCTCTTTCTCTTTCTTTCTCTCTCTCTCGGTTTTACGTATGCATGTCACGTGAAGTGCATTCCCGTAGCACCCCGCAATAACATGGGGTGGGTGTTAACCGAAAAATCGAGCAACTCGTGAACACCGTCTGGATTTTTATACAGTATCCGGAGGACTAATCATCGATGGACGGACGTACGGACATTTTGTTTTAACTAATTACGATATTATTCTCACTCGTGAAAACTCGTATTGCAGTAATATTTTTAATTTCTTCTTCTTCTTCTTCTTCTTCTTTTCTTTTCTTTTTTTAATTATTTAGAACGAGGAATAATTTGTTTTCATTCGTAATTCGAACGACGATGAATTGAATTATTTCATAAATATATGTATGCATATATTGTATATATTATATATATATAATATCTCTTTATCTCTCTCTCTCTCTTTCTCTCCCTTTTTTTCGATCTTTATCTTTCTCTCGCAATTCAATATGGCGATAGAGAGCGGCCATATGTTAAACAAAATGGCGGATCTTTACAATCCAATCGGAACGTTCATAGAGATATTTTTACGGGATCAATGAACGTAAACGAACGAATAAAATATCAAAGAATGTTTCTGGTAAAAAGGAAATATTCTTATGAGAGAGAGAGAGAGAGGGAGAGGGAAAGAGACAGAAAGAAATTTTGTTAGATATTCGAGATAGAAAGAAAAAAAAAAAAGGAGAAAGAGAGAGCTTTCGGTACCACCTCAATAAAAAAAAAAAAAAAAAAAAAAGAAGAAGAAGTTAAGAATACAAAATAAACTGTTACGCTTTGAACGTTTCAAGGCACTTGGTGGGACAATAAGATTTCAAAAAGGTTCATGGTGGCAAATTACTGTGGAACGAAGAAGAGAGTCGGTTTGTCCAACGAAGTTTTATATTACTTCTAACAAATCGAATGTGCCTGCACACCTTTTGTTGTCATCTATAGAATTGTGTATACCCCCTTCTCTCTCTCTCTTTCTTTCTCACGTACATACATACATACATACATACATACAGTACAGGACAGGATAGAGATGGACAGTGTGGTCCTTTCTTTTTTTTTTTACACCGTTACATCGCCGACTCTCTCTCTCTCTCTTTCTCTCTCTGTGTGTGTTCCGTTCGGCATTCCTTCCTTTTTCACGTCGCGAGGCTCGTTTCGTACGAATCCTTCGAAGAAATAAGCCTCCGAACGCATCAACTTCCTCGAGCAAAAGAAAACCAAACGGAATCGTAACGGAACCGAGCCGAGCCGAGCCGAGCCGAGCGAGTGAGCGAGCGACTGAGCGGTGCCGGTCACCTTGATGATATTACACCTTCGAGCGGAAACCTCGAGATAGGATATAACGTACAGGATGGATAAATTTAATAACAAAAAGGCATTGCGTCATTATGCTTTTTCTTAATTAATTAATTTATTAATTACCTACCCGTCCGACACCAACCCCCTCGGTTGTAATCAACCACCCCCTTCGTTTTGTTGCTCCGTGATCGTGTCCCCGTTTAATCCTTCAATGATCCTTCCAAGAGAACCACCTGAGAAATGCAATAATTGAAATAAGAAAAAGAGAACGAAACGAAGTAGATCCGTTTTTTTCTTTTTTGTAATTTTTCGAACGATATAAACGGCGTTACACTACGATGATATGAACAAAAATTCTAACGGGAGATAAAGAGAGAGAAAGAGAGAGGAGGTCGTTAGGAGAGAGAAAATTTATTGTCGTTGTTTGATAGCAAGGAAGGAAATGAATGAAAGAGAAGAAAAAAAAAAAGAAAAAAGGAAGTATTTGAGACGAACGTACAAAGTATAGCCGAATTAAAAAATAAATAATAATAACAATAATTGATAATAATAATTAATAATAAAAAATAAAAGTATAGCGATATTTCCAGAAAGAAGATACGATCCTCTTCTTTTTCTTTCATTTTTTTTTTTTTTTTCATTCATTCTCCAACATTCCAGAAAAACGTAACAAAAAAAAAGAAGAAGAAGAAATGAGAAAAGAAAAGAAAAGAAAAATGGAGAAACCTGGTCAGCTGCATTCTGATCGTTGGATTTCAGTCTCAAATGTGTCTCTCTCTCTCTCTCTCTCTCTCTCTCTCTCTCTCTCTCTCTCTCTCTCTCTCTCTCTCTCTCTCTCTCTCTCTCTCTTCCCCTTTCTTCGCGTGGGTTTTTTAGTAAAGCGTAGGCGTATTATAGCTCGCGGGGCCCCAGCTGCATTTGTAAATCCCAGTCCACCAGTTGGTGGAGGAGGTGAAATATACAATTACTTTACGTGGATAGAAGTAGGGTATATATATATATATATATATATATATATATATACACAAGGGTATATACATAGAGGGTATATACATATGTATTGTGCATAACTGATGTCAGAGAGAGAAAGAGAGAGACACGTGAAAGCATCGAACGAGACAGCATGGAACATACGTACTTATGTATACACACATACACACACACTCACACACACATGCATATGTATATGTATATTATGCATCTATGTGAAAGAGTGAGAAAGAAATATAGAAAGAGTTACTCTTCTTCCTCTCTCTCTCTCTCTCTTTCTCTCCCTCTCTTTCCTTTTCCGTACTTTGAAACAGGTTGCTTTTGTTGTATTGCCTTGTTCTTGTTTATTGTATCACGTTTTATCGCGTTGTGTGTGTGTGTTATGTCGTATGGACGAAAACGTGTCTCTGGTTTTCTCCACTCTCGGGAGACTCCGTCGATCCTCCCTCGATCCTCCCTCATCCTCCTCCTCCTCCTCCTCCTCCTCCTCCTCCTCCTCCATCATCCTCTTCCCTCCGTTCGACTCGCGAGGACGCCATTGAACTTGATTTTCCCAAAGTTGCGTTTGCACGTGCGGAAACTTTATAAGGAGAGACGATCGCATAGGGATGGTATATATTATATATAGAGAACGTTTTACAAGTACGATCTTATATGCGTTTATTTAGATTTCATTGGTGTCACGTTGCTTGCTGCACGCGAAAAAATCGTTCCGATCGATTTTCTTTTCGAAAGAAAAAAGAAGAGAAAAGAACAAAAAAAGGAAGAAAGGAAGGAAACGAAAAGAAGGAAGAAAAGGATTTATTTCGCGTTTATTTTATTATTTTTTTACTCTCTCTCTCTCTTTCTATTTTTTTTTTTTTCTTTTGATTCGTTTAAATTTAATTTTAAATTAAGCAAGTGAAACTTAAGAAATAATTTGGCCAATGTATCCAACTTATTATTAACATAGTTTGACTGTTAAGTAAATAAACACGTATTTGTGTGTGTGTGTGTGTGTTTGTTTTTGTGTAAGATCGAAAAAGAAAGAGTAAAAAAATACACAAGCGTACACACACACACGCGCGCGCGCGCGTATTTACAAACGCATATATACGTACAAAGGAACGATAAAACGGCCGAGTTCTTTAGCGCGTTTTGAGACATGTTATATACTTGTAAATAATCTCGTGAAAATCACGTTTTCGTACGTAGTTTAACACAACTTCGTTTTATAAGAAATGCTCACGGCTTCGAGAAGTATTACGTCTATTTTATTTTTCTTTTTTCTTTTTTCTTTTCCCCTCCTCTCGTTTCTTTCACTCGTTTGTATATATCTATTCAATGAACTACTTAGCAATCTGATAAGATTACGAATATGTGTGTGTGTGTGTACTTATATATATATATATATATATATATATCTTTATCGACGTGCTAAGTAACGTTCTTTCCTCTTGAGCGAAAAGTAAATTTATTCTTTGTTTAAATGACTTTATTATTTGGAACACGATGAGGAACGATTGGAGAGAGGAAATATATTTATTATATTTTTATATATTTTTTTATATCATTTTGTATCTATATTATATTAGGTTGTTCGAAAAGAACAATAATAA
Organism: Dolichovespula sylvestris; assembly: GCA_918808275.2. Taxonomy (NCBI): domain Eukaryota; kingdom Metazoa; phylum Arthropoda; class Insecta; order Hymenoptera; family Vespidae; genus Dolichovespula; species Dolichovespula sylvestris. The sequence continues at coordinate 3,218,757 of OU964980.1, forward strand.
CCTATACTTTTTCTTTTATTGTTATTATTATTATTATTATTATTATTATTATTATTATTATTATTATTATTATTATTATTATTACACAGATTGGGACCGAACAATTATTAACGGGTCTTGCAGTCGAACAATTCGAAAAGAAAAAAAAAGAGAAAAATGGAAAGAAAACAAGAAGTCAACCCGTGTAAAATATTACGAGAGAGTAATATCGTGTCAATTTTTTATTTCCTTTTCGTTCCTTCTTTTCTTTTTCTTTTTTTTTTTTTTTAAGTCACTATTTTCCGATGACCCACCCTGTATATAATACTCGGGGACGGTTTGTAATAAACCTCGTGGTTCTCCTCTGCTACGCGGTCGATCGAGAAGTACATTACATAGGTGGTACGACGACGAACGAGAGTCCGTTGTATCGATAATTGTTGCACCGGATAAAATGCGTTTGGTCCACCCTGTATAAAACTCTGAACGTCGTAATACGAACTCTTTACACTGACAAGCGCGTACAGTCCAACCAAGAAGAAGGAAGAAGAATGACGAACCATGACTCGTTATCGTAATCGCGTTGAAAAAGAAAGAGAAAAAGAAAAATTTGTTATATACACTAACGGCGCGATAATATATTTCTACGGATACCTATCGTATTTCTTTTCTTTACTTTTGTTGGGTTTTTTTTTTCGTTCGTTCGTTCGTTCGTTCGTTCGTTCGTTCGTTCTTTCTTCGTTCATCGTTTTACTCGTTTCGTTCTTCTTTTATTTATCTATTTTTCTTTTCTTTTTATCTAACAATTAGAGCGTTCCGCGACAATAAATAAACGGAGTGCGATTGTTATTAATGATAAAGCTCGATCGGCCTGACACATATACTGGGTCGTACGTAAAAATTCGTGGCGATTTTTGAAACGCGGAAGATTTTAATATTTTAGTATACATTTATTAAATTGTTATTATTATTATTATTATTATTATTATTAT
>OU964980.1:3229727-3234727 GCA_918808275.2 Dolichovespula sylvestris
GCATTGTGAGTGTACTCCATGTGATTTTAATTAGACGCATTTCGTATCAGTACGTTACGCTTAAGGATACATTGAAAAGTATAGCGCATATTAAAAGTATATATATATATATGTATTCATAGCCTTAACCTTGCTAACAAGTATCGTATGTTATAACGTAAGGACGTAGAGACAAAACGATCTTTTATATACTCCCGAGGCTATTTCGTACATATATCCATTTCTACTTTATGCAATGTACGTACATATTATTGTGTGCGTTAAGAGAATGCGTTTAATCTACGAATCTACGTATTGTCATAATTATTTAATCATTATTATATATCGAGAGATCGAACGGCTCGCAATGATTGCGATCCAATTACATTTTACCGTGATATAGATTTTATCTATAGTTTATCTTATTATTATTATATTATATTATTATTATTATTATTAATGTCGTCGACGTCGTCGTTGCCGTTGTTTTTAGTCGTTGGTAGTGTTATTATTATGTTTCATTATAATTTCTAATTCTTTTGTTATCATCGGAGATCTATTATTATGGTCTTTTTATATTTTTTATTGTATGATTAAGAGAGAGAGAGAGAGAGAGAGAGAGAGAGAGAGAGAGGTAGAGAGATAGAGAAACAGAGGTTAAATGATCGTTTAATTATTATTGATCCAATAAACAATTTATATACTTGACGAAAGATTAATGATCGAACGATCCAAATTCGATTAGTTCTACGGTAAATATTAGTACGCAATTAGTAGCTTGCTAAAAGGGAAAGTATATTCGGTATCACACATGTATATATAAATTTTTATATCTGTGTGTACGAATTATATATATATATATATATATATATATATCGCATTATGTTCGTTTTATAAACTTTCTCTTCGACTTAAATATCTAATGAAAACTTCCGTTCGTCGAAAATTAAATAAATTCTTTATTTTGTTTATATACATATGAAAACGTTTCAATATATATATATATATGTAAACATGTGATAATACGCTTATTTATTTATATGAAAAAAATTAATTCTTGCGTTAAAATTGTCATTGAATTATCTATGAAACGTTTGAAATATATTTCGATATTTAATATATTATATTTAAATATTTCATATGTATATATAACGTACAAACACACACACACACACACACATTCAAAGAAGTCTTAAAAGATGCCAGTAGACTATCCATCCCTCGAAGAAGAAACAAATCCCTTTGGGATGAAACACGTTTTGAGAATAACAGCTCGTTATATATCCGTCCGTTCGAAGGTTTTTCTTTTTTCTTTTTCCCCCTTGCTTTTTTCTTCTCCTCCTTCTTCTTCTTCATCTTTCTCTTTCTCTTTCTCTTTTTCTTTTTTTTTTTTTTTGTCGATTTTGACGAGGAAAAACGTTGGACCGGCACGCCGCCGCCGCTGCCGCTGCTGCTGCTGCTGCTGCTGGTCTTTCATCTCACGAATGAGTGAAAGATAATTCTGCAAGAAATGAATACACACGAATTTAACGCTCGCCCACAAAGTAGAAACATTTACGACAGGTGGAGGGGAGGGAGGGGAGAGGGCAGCAGGCGCATGTATATACATCATCGAGTTTTTCATTCTTCTTCTTCTTCTTCTTCTTCTTCTTCTCTTTTTTTTCTTGTATCTTTTTTTCCTTCTTTCGCTTTCCCCTCTTATCTTCCTTTCGTAAGATTCGTTCAATCTCTTCTCTGAAACGAAAATAATCGAAAGTAGTCTCTAAACGAGGTTAAATCTAATGTTTTATTACCGCGCTATATTCAAACGTTTTGTTATTCTTCTCTATCTGATTCACAGTTTATATATAGGCGCATAAGCGCGCGCGCACGCACACAAATATATATTTATATATATAGGTTATATATATTATAAATATATATTATTAATATATATTAATATTACTTATAAATATATAATGTTAATATATATTACAAATATATATATATATATATATATATATATATATATATAGGTGTGTGTGTGTGTGTGTGTGTGTGTGTGATATCTGATAATTCATTGAAATCATTACGATGAAACATTTATCGAAGATATTAAAAATTAATTGTTTGTTAAAAAGATTACGATTAATCATTTATCAAAAAAAAAAAAAAAAAAAACATTACAATTAATCATTCATATAAAAATATTACAATTAATCGTTCATTTAAATACATTACAATTAATCGTTCATTAAAAAACATTAAAATTAAACGTTCAACGAAAACCGATAGAACGAAGATTATTTCATCCGGAGAAGATTTACGATTTACGATCGATCGATCGATCATTTGTCGAGAGCATCGAAATATCTTTTTTTTTTCTTTTTTTTTTTTTTTTTTTTTTTTACGTATTGAAAATCAATATTATTTGCCATCGAAGTCCATTAGGGAATAATAATAATAATAATAATAAAAAAAAAATACGTTTATTAAAAGAGTCGTTAAGCGTCTCATCGGAGCTTCTCGTATCAACACGCGAAATAGACATATGCATTTTCTAACGTACTATGATATTTCTCCATGATCGATCAATGATCTATAACTTCCTTTCTCTTCCATTTCCATCCATCCATCCATTTTCTCTCTCTCTCTCTCTCTCTCTCTCTCTCTCTCTCTATTTGTCTATCTTTCTCTATATATATTTTCTAACATATCCTATTTATATCATATATGAAATTTTACACACACACGTACACACGCGTACACATATGAAGATACGAAAAGTTCTCTTTGAAAAGATAAATTCGTGATAAATCGTGACAGGAAGATTTATTATATCCTTTCGAATGATTTGTTAAAATTTTCTCTATAAAACGTACCACTAACTATGTAAACCCATGAATACGAGTAACCCACCACCCTCCTCCCTCCCATCTCCCTCTCCTCCCTCTCCTCCCTTCTCCTCCAATATAGGAAAGGAGGAGATACACGAGTTCTCACTACACAATCTCGTGTTTCTAATTCCAAAGAGAAAATGATTTTTGAGTATATCTTTTTCGATCCCTCACGGGACCCCGTCTACTTCTAAACAAGGAAGGCAGCTCGTACCATTACGGTTTATATATATATATATATATATATATATATATATATATATGTGTGTGTGTGTGTAAACGCGCGCGTTTATGTACTTACGTGTACATACGTTCTTTCGTCCTTATGGGATAGATCGGTATTCTATGGATCATTTCTTCCGTGATCATCCTTATAAGTGATTATTTATGTATCTGCCATGGACATGCTTAGAAAATAACTTACGTTATGTTTGTACAATTTAATGTTAACTGGTATTACGGAATCTTATTTGTCCTTTTTTTTGTGTATATATATATATAATATATTCAATCCTTTCGAACTTGTGTCGAAATCGATTAATTTTTTCATTTTTCATTGCTCTTTTTTTTTTTTTTTTTGGAAAAATACGCATACTGAATATTTAGATACATTTATTTTTATCGATTATCATTATCTAATCAAAATGTTTTTCAAAAAAAAAAAAAAAAAAGAAAAAAAAAAGAGAAGAAAAAAAGAAATAAATACATTTTGTATAGAACGAAATGAAAGGAGCATAAAATAGAAATATATATATATATATATATAAATAAAATAAGGGAAAAAATAAAATGATGAACAAGGAATAAAATAGTTGAACAGATAGATAGATCGATAGATAGATAGATAGATCAGATCAGATCAGATCGATTTGTCGTATATATTGGCACGTGAGTATGTGTATATATATATATATATATATATATATATATATATGTATTAAATGACTAGGTGAACAAGCACATATACATACATACATACATACATACATACATATATATATATATATATATATATATATATATATCACACATAGGACATATAAGTATTTCTGTCGAGAGTTAAAAGGCACACGTGGGAGGTGAAATAAATGGTGACTCGGTTCTGTTCGTGAACAGTGCCGTAACAACACGGTAAACAAACTCGATTCTAACGATTGGTTGAGTTAAAAAAAAAGAAGTAAGAGAAAAGAGAAAAGAGAAGAAAAAACATTTATTTGTATATCGGTTAAGAAACCTGTTAAGTTTCTTAAGTTAGAGTACTATCGATCTATCGATCGATCGATCGATCGATTCGAACGAACGTACGAACGAACGAACGAACGAACGAACTTTTCAATTTTACTATCGCCCACTTGTTTTATAGTTCTACCCACTTTTCGTTGGATCTGTTGATCTCGTTCCTGTTCCATTATATTCAATCGATAACGTTCGATCTAGCGCAATTATACTTGCTGGGACGAATATTTTTATTTTTATTTTATTATTTTTTTTTTGTATTTATTTATTTATTTAATTTTTTCCTTTTCACGATAGAACTAACGAACCTACCCATCTACATATAACATATACGCGCGCGCGCGCGCGCGTGTATTTACGTTTAATCGAATCCAGTAGGAAATGAAAGTGATTTATAGATCGTGAAAATTTTTTTTTTTTTTTGGATTTATCATTCGTAGTTAATATGTTAACGAGATCGCGAGGATTAGGGGATTTCGTAAGAAAAATTGTATGGTTCTAGTCGATTAAAAAGAAAATTATTTGCCGAAACGATGATGACTCTAGGATTTCTTGAAGTGGAAAAGTTTTTCGATTCGATTGAATTCTTTCGATTGGATTATAGTCATTTAAGATCGCGTTGAGTACGATGAAAGGGAACAAATTTTAATCCACTCAAAAATAAAAGTTACAAATATTTTTTATACCGATACATTACTGTTCGTTCTGATCATAAAACGCAAATCATTATTTTTTACAATATAAATAATTATGTTTCAAGAAAATTCGTAAGTCTCGCTTCGATCATTTTCTAATCAATTCTTCCTGATTAATCGATTAGGCGTTCATGATTTCACTCTTTCTCTCTCTCTCTCTCTCTCTCTCTCTCTTTCTTTCTTATCATCCTTTCTTATCATTTATTTTCCATTA
>OU964980.1:3244727-3249727 GCA_918808275.2 Dolichovespula sylvestris
TACTAGAGATATATCTAGGTAGGTGGTCAAACATTGGCAACATTTCTTTAGACATTTAATGAGTATTATTAAAGGAAAAGTATAATTGCGTGTATGTGTGTGTCTTTCTCTCTCTATCTCTCTCTCTATGCTTTTCTCTGTGTGTGTTTGTGTTTGTGTATTTGCGAGGTATGGACCGATCGCGAGAGTTTGCCATTGAAAATGAAGAATCCGGTTAAACGTTCCATCTCTCTTTCTCACCCAATGATCTTTTACTCTTATGATCGGTCACACTGATTTCTTCGGATAGGATTTTATCGGTTCTAATTCTATGGTCGAAACGTTCAAATATTATCATCTTATACAATCTATAACGAGTTTTCTGATTAGAAAGTATGAAGTGTGCACGATCAACAACGTTCGTCGTACGCGAACACGCATACAAACATAAACACGTATAACACCCATACGCATAACGCAATATATATATATATATATATATATATATGTATAAATATGTATGTGTGTATGTATGTATACATACACATGTAAGAACTAACCCGTTAGTACAATCCTTATGGGTTATTATCGTGCTCGGATAATTATGTGCACGTGCCCCATAATAATAATAATAATAATATAACGTTTTCTTATATCTCATCATTTCAATATATACACAATTGTCATACCACCACGAATTATAATTATAGTTAAAAACAATCGACGATATGATTGATATGTAGGTATGTATACTTTACTTCCATATACGTAGGTATGCATGTATGTATATATTTATATATATATATATATATATATATATATATGAATGCATGCATGTATGTATGTATGTATTTTCGAATTGAAAATGAGATAATTAGAATTGAAAATGAGATGATTAATCTTTTCGACACGTACATATACATCATACATACATACATACATACATACACACATATATATATAAATTAACTTTTAATTCCATCCATTTTCCTTACATTTTTGTACGAATATAGTTAAAATAAATAAATAAGTAAATAAATAAATAAAAAAAATAAAAAAAAAAAATAAAAAAGACGCGTAGATTTATAGAAATAAATTGAGATCGGTCAAAGTTCAAATAATTTCGTTCGAACAATCGGTTTTACGAATCGATTCGTCGAAAAGAAAATGAAAGAGAAATAGAGAGACACGAAAGTGAAGAAAAGGAAAGAGAGAGAAGGAGAGAGAATGAAACGTAAAGACGTTAATAACTTCTCGGTATTTCATTAAAAACACGGTCATTAAAAGTGACGTACGATTTATTAAAAGAGAGGGGCCCCTTCTTTTCTCTTAGACATTATGAATAATCGTGATCGCGTTTAATCGACTCGGTTTATTTCCCATAGATTCCTTCGTGGAATTCGTTCGTTCGCATAATTCGCTCCATACGTTCCCCTTTTTCGATTTCCATAGAATCGATTGCTCGATCTTATAACGATTCGATTTTTTTCTTTCCTCTCTCTCTCTTAATTTTTATTTTTATTTATTTATTTATTTATTTTTTTTTAATCTTCACGAAGCTCTGCACCTGCTTTACGAAATGTATTTAATGCATACATAAATTATGTTACATGTATGTATATATATATATGTGTGTGTGTGTGTGTATGTATATATTATGTATATGTGAGTTCGTTATATCGGGAGGACCGGTATTCGAGTAGAAAGGGATGGGATGATGGGGGTGGGAGGTGGGGGGCGGGAACGGCTTTTAAAATCGCCAGGTTCTGTCCTTTTTTGGAAACTTCTGATGCACTCGCCGTTCCGCCGCAACCTTTATTTCATGTCTTCATGGTGTCCATTCCTTATGGGGTGATAATTTTGCGACGGGTTTGAAATTGAATCGGGTAAAGGATCGTTCGCGGGTGGGGAGGGTAGAGGTAATTTTCGACGTGAGAAATGGTGGAAATATTTGTCAGAGATACGACGCTTTTAATATTTTTTTCTTTTTTTCTTTTTCATTCAGCCGAGATATTATAAAATCATCGTAATCGTACACCTCTCGTACGTTCAGATTTTATTCTAAAACAATTTTTTACTTTTTGTTATATTCTAAATAAAACCCTGAATATGTGTATGTATATATATACACGATAAAATAATAAATAATAAATATATATATATATATATATATATATATATATATATATATATACATAGATCAAATTTGGGCGAGAAAAATTTGAATGTACCTCGTTGGGAAAATTCTTTTTCTTTTTTATAAATTTTATTATAAACGATATAATTATATATATATATTTGTTTATATACGATAAAATAATAAATAATAAATATATATATGTAGATAAAATTTTGACTGGAAAAATTGGAACGTACCTCGTCGGGAAAATTTCTTTATTTTTCTTTATAAATTTTATTACGAACAAAATATAATTATATATATATATATATATATATATATAAGCACATACGTACGGATATATACAGGGTGTTTTCTTTTTTCTCCTCCCCCTCCATTCAAACATGGATTTCATGCGAGATTTCTCCAAGAAATCGTACGTCACCTGCCGCGTTTCGATCATCGATATCGATTATCGATTCGCCGAGGCGTCGATCTCTCCTCTCTCCTCTTCTCTCCTCTCCCCTTTGATTCTCACCTCGATTAAATCGCTAACCGACGAACGATCCTGCTGGTTGGCACACCTTGGGAATAAGAGAGTGCGTTAACGCGAAAACAAGCTTTATCGAGTTTATCGCACTTAACCAGTCGTAAAAGTATCAGACGGCAAATTTTCTTTTCTTTTCTTTTCTTTTCTTTTCTTTTCCTGTTATTTTTGTTTCCCTTTTTTTCCTTTAATCACGCCCAACACAAACAATCTACACCTCGTCCTCTTATCTCGTCGAATTGAAACGCGTCTCGGTGTTAATTCTCATAATCGTCGATTGGTTATACGAGGATCAATGTTCCTGAATTTTGTTTTGTTTTTTTTTTCTTTTTTTTTTTTTTAATAGAAAAATAAAAGAACGAACGAACGAACGAACCTAACGATATTTCGTCAAAAAGGTAAAAGAGAAAGAAATATATAATAACGAATAATGGACGATCGAAACGCGCGGGTGCGATCGATCGATCGATCGATCGATCGATCGAAATTTTAAGTACAAATCGACGAGCGAATTTTTTGTCCACGATCTTCGTGAAAGGAAAAGAGTACGGGGGTTAGGGTAGGAGAAAAAAGAATAGAAAAGATATGAAAAGAAAAGAATCTTTCGTAAATAATTGAAACGAATATTCGAAATATGTTAGTGCTTATCAGATAATAAAAAAGAAAAACAAAAGAGAAAAAGGAAAATCAACAAATCCGAAGATGTCTGAATATGAAAAGAGTACATACATTAATACATACATACATACATACATACATACATAAATACATAAATACACAAATCATAAATACATACATACACACACACACACATATATATACGCCCACATTACTAAATACGTTCGTGTGCCATGGGGACGATATAAAAATATACATGTATACATACATACATACATACAATACAATACATACATACATAAATACATACATACATATACATACATATATATATATACACACATTACTATATACGTTCGTGTGCCATAGGGACGACATAAAAATATACATACATGCATACATACATACATACACACATACATACATACATACATACATACATACATACATATCCCGTAATGATTTTTCGATCGATCCACTGACGGAACGCCGGCCAACGATCTTCTTGCCCGGTTGCCTCGATCGATCGATCGATCGATCCCATGGAGAACGAACGACCGAACGAACGAACGAACGGAGTAGCGGTCGGTCGAGGCGCCGCTCCTCCAAGAAAAACGATCCTCTGAGCCAGACATCCGAGACAGCCGCCTTTCTTTCTCTTACCTCCCTCCCTCTTACCACCCTTCTTCACCTCCTCTTCCTCCTCCTCCTCCTTCTCATCTTCCTCTTCCTTCTCCTTCTCCTTCTTCTCCTACTTCACCAGTAGTTCTCATTCCCCTCTTATACCATCTCCTTAACTCTCTCTCTCTCTCTCTCTCTCTCTCTCTCTCTCTCTCTCTCTCTCTTGCTCTTCTTCCAATTGGTCGACGGACCCCTTTCGTAGTTTCTCTCTCTCTCACTCTCTCACTCTTTCTAATTCTCTTTCTCTCTATCTCTCTCTCTTTCTTTCTCCTCTCTCTCTCTCTCTTTTTCCCGTATCTTTTTTGTTTTTTTTTCCTCTCTCTCTCTCTCTCTCTCTCTCTCTTTCTCTTTCTTTCTTTCTCTTTAGAAAGAGGAGAGTAGAACGCGACGAGACGGGGGGCGGTAAGAGCGAAGAAAAGAGGGGTGATGATCGGGAGGGTGGGTGAGAGGGGAGAAGGTGGGGGTTCGGCGTGGAATGGAGTGGAGTGGAGTGGAGTCGAGTCAGGGAAGGGTTGGAGGGGTAGAGGGGGTGTCTCGTATTGGCGCCATCCTGCTGCTGCTGCTGCTGCTGCTGCCGCTGCACGCATTATTCCGTACGCATTTTTATCATATCGGTGTGCACGTATGTGTTGTTCAGTATATGTGTATATATCTCTCTCTCTCTCTCTCTCTCTCTCTCTCTCTCTGTGTGTGTGTGTATGTGTTGCTTGCTTACGTTCTCCACGTTTCACTCTAAATAGGCTCGTTTGATTTCTCATCGAAAGTTATTCGTTTTACTTTTTCTCTCTCTCTCTCTCTCTCTTTATTATCTTTTCTTTATCTATTTCTTTCTACTTTTTTTCGTTTTTCCTTCGCTTCTTTTATCTTTTTTTTTTTTTTTCTTTTTCTTATTTTTGTTCTTTTTTTCTTTTACTTTCTCTTTCGTTCGGAATAGAAATTTTGGAGATCGTCGATAGATCCACGGAAAGATCCGTGGATCGTATGATCGATGATTTCGATTTGTTCTTTCGTAGGATCGTGCTCGATCCCTAATAGGGGTGGGAGGAATTTGCATAG